>ONZH01020473.1:0-31225 GCA_900303285.1 Rhinella marina
TAAGGGCTTTTAATCACGCTCCTGCCTGTCCAACAGCTAAAATCTGTCTCTCCCTTCTCCAGCCTCTGTCCCTGACTAAGTTCACGCAGCATATGCGTGACGAGCAGGAAGAAGCTGAGTTTTTATGATTCGAGGTCACATGGTTTTTCCAGCCAATCCATGTAGACGCTGTTTTCGCGCTGCCAGCGTGCTCAGCGTGCCTGTCATACCCCCCCTGCATGTTGATTGGTGGAAAAAGAGCGCCAGGGAAGGTGGGAGGGGAAACGAATTCTAAGTGCGCCATCGCCGTTATACTCGATTGAAATCGAGTATGCCGAATATCGTAGTATTCGATCGAATACCGGCTCGATCGAACACTACTCGCTCATCTCTATTTACTATGAGATAAAACTAACCTGTTCTCTTCCTCCTCCAGCTCAGTACAATTACAGTGATACCACATTTATATAGTTTTATGGGTTTTCTTTTTACAGTGTTCCCCATGAGATAAAACTGACCTGTTCTCTTCATTCTCCGGGTCAGTACGATTACAGTGATACCACATTTATATAGTTTTATTGCTTTGTTTTTACACCTTCCCTATGAGATAAAACTGACCTGTTCTCTTCATTCTCCGGGTCAGTACGATTACAGTGATACCTCATTTATATAGTTTTATAGGTTTTGTTTTTACAGCGTTCCCTATGAGATAAAACTGACCTGTTCTCTTCATTCTCCAGGTCAGTACGATTACAGTGATACCACATTTATATAGTTTTATGGCTTTGTTTTTACACCTTCCCTATGAGATAAAACTGACCTGTTCTCTTCATTCTCCAGGTCAGTACGATTACAGTGATACCACATTTATATAGTTTTATGGCTTTGTTTTTACAGTGTTCCCTATGAGATAAAACTGACCTGTTCTCTTCATTCTCCAGGTCAGTACGATTACAGTGATACCACATTTATATAGTTTTATGGGGTTTGTTTTTACAGTGTTCCCTATGAGATAAAACTGACCTGTTCTCTTCATTCTCCAGGTCAGTACGATTACAGTGATACCACATTTATACAGTTTTATGGGTTCTATTTTTACAGTGTTTACTATGAGATAAAACTAACCTGTTCTCTTCCTCCTCCAGCTCAGTACAATTACAGTGATACCACATTTATATCGTTTTATGGGTTTTCTTTTTACAGTGTTCCCTATGAGATAAAACTGACCTGTTCTCTTCATTCTTCGGGTCAGTACGATTACAGTGATACCACATTTACATAGTTTTATAGGTTTTGTTTTTACAGTGTTCCCCATGAGATAAAACTGACCTGTTCTCTTCATTCTCCGGGTCAGTACGATTACAGTGATACCACATTTATATAGTTTTATGGCTTTGTTTTTACACCTTCCCTATGAGATAAAACTGACTGTTCTCTTCATTCTCCGGGTCAGTACGATTACAGTGATACCTCATTTATATAGTTTTATAGGTTTTGTTTTTACAGCGTTCCCTATGAGATAAAACTGACCTGCTCTCTTCATTATCCGGTCAGTACGATTACAGTGATACCACATTTATATAGTTTTATAGGTTTTGTTTTTACAGCGTTCCCTATGAGATAAAACTGACCTGTTCTCTTCATTCTCCAGGTCAGTACGATTACAGTGATACCACATTTATATAGTTTTATGGGTTTTGTTTTTACAGTGTTTCCTATGAGATAAAACTGACCTGTTCTCTTCATTCTCCGGGTCAGTACGATTACAGTGATACCACATTTATATAGTTTTATGGGTTTTGTTTTTACAGTGTTTCCTATGAGATAAAACTGACCTGTTCTCTTCATTCTCCAGGTCAGTACAATTACAGTGACCCCACATTTATATAGTTTTATAGGTTTTGTTTTTACAGTGTTCCCTATAAGATAAAACTGACCTGTTCCCTTCATTCTCCAGGTCAGTATGATTACAGTGATACCACATTTATATAGTTTTATGGGGTTTGTTTTTGCAGTGTTCCCTATAAGATAAAACTGACCTGTTCCCTTCATTCTCCAGGTCAGTACGATTACAGTGATACCACATTTATATAGTTTTATGGGTTTTGTTTTTACAGTGTTCTCTATGAGATAAAACTGATCTGTTCTCTTCATTCTCCAGGTCAGTACAATTACAGTGATACCACATTTATATAGTTTTATGGGTTTTGTTTTTACAGTGTTCTCTATGAGATAAAACTGATCTGTTCTCTTCATTCTCCAGGTCAGTACGATTACAGTGATACCACATTTATATAGTTTGTGCCTGACACATTGGACTGTAATGTATTGGAAAATCTAGCCAAAAGTGATCTTCATTACTGACATTGAGACATGTTAGAAGATGACAATGGTGGACTTGACAACCACTTTCTTAAATTATGGACCTGTGAAATCCATTCAGATTTCTATCACAGGAAATATCTGACAACTTCCTACAGAAAAAGTCAGTAAATGAATGCTGAGAACGTTCTGTGGCTTCTGTCACTCTTCAGAGAACCGTTGCCCATCTATTCTGGAAACTGAAGATGGTCAAGGAATCCCCAGAGTTGATCTTTTAACCCCTTCGCGACCAGCGCCGTACATGTACGGCGCTGGGGCGATGCGGGCACATGGCGCCCGCTCGCGGGTGCGGCGGGCGTCATGGCCGGCAAGTCTCTGCTGTTTCTAACAGCAGAGACTTGCCGCTACTTACCGCCATCGGCGGCGTCTTCCGGGGTGACTAGATGCCGTGATCACGCGTGATCACGGCATCTAGTTGCGTCTAAACCCGGAAGCGTTCGCTTCCGGGTGGTGTACAGACACCCCATGTGGCCAATCGGGGTGTCTGTACACCATATGAAAACTGTAATCCTCGCTGGTGAGGATTACAGTTTTCAAAGTGCAATTCTTATTCTGGCCACTAGATGGCAGGCCAGGATAAGAAATGAGCAATTCATGGATTTCTGAGTCTATAAAACCCAGAATTGCTCATAAAGAAAAAAAAAAAAGCCACAATTTATAAGCCCATATTTGAGCTTTCTAATAGTAAAAAAAAAATAAAAAAAAATGTTAAAAAATATATAAAAAATAAAAAAGATGTAAAAGTTCAAATCACCCCCCTTTCCGTATAAGTAAAAAATAAATACCTAAATAACAATAAATATAGACATCATGGGTATCACCGTGACCGAAAACGCCCGTACTTTTAAAATATAAAAAAAAAAATTCCAATACGGCGAATTGTGTGGTGGAAAAAAGCGTCCAAATGGCGATTTGCCATTTTTTGTCGCTTTTTTTTTCTAAAAAAAATTAAATAAAAAGTGATCAAAAAGTCATACACACCCCAGAATGGTATCAATAAAAACTTCAGATCGTCCCGCAAAAAATAGCCCCCATACAGCTCTGTACACATAAATACCAAAAAGTTATAGGGGTCAAGATTTGACAAGGAAAAAAAAAAAAAAAAAAAGGGCAACTTTCTAATTATTTTATCACTATGAAAACGCAGGAAAAACTATACATATTAGGTATTGCCGGATTCGTACTGACCAGTAGAATGAAAGTAACGGATCAGTTTTAATGCACATCGAACGCTGTAAATAAGAAACCCGTAGAACTGTAGCGGAATAGCGTTTTCTTTGCAATTTCACCCGGTTTGGAATTTTTTTCCCGTTTCCCACTACACCATATGCAATATTAAATGGTGGCGTTGGAAAGTACAACTTGTCCCGCAAGAAACAAGCCCTCATACAGCTATGTGAACAGAAAAATAAAAGAGTTATGGCTGTTTGAAGGCAGGGAGCGCAAAACGAAAATGCAGAACCGAAAAAAGCTCCGGGCGCGAAGGGGTTAATGTACAATGTACATATATTATTTTTGATACATGTCCTTGTTTGGTTGATTGTACAGCATCACTTACCTCACGATAGAGGATCTTGTGGAGTTTGAAGTACCAGTGACATCTGCAGGAAGAAGAGGAGATGTTTAACTCGCTGGTTAGGGGAATCCACCACATACAGGAGCTCCAGTCCGTGTCTGGAGAGGTAACAGCAGATCCACCACCGGAGATGCCTCAAGAAGTCTACTCTAAAGTTAAAAAACCTTGTTGGGGATAAGAAAGTAGCAGAATTTAGTGGTGAGGAGACTTCGATAATACGGCATGGTTGTCTATTAGGCCTTGTGTGCACAGGATGGTAGTTTTAGTGCACGTTCCATCCGTTTTGCACATGGACCCACTCATTTCTATGGGTCTGCAAAAAATGTGGAGAGCACAGGGATGTCATCCATCTGCAGTCCACATCTGTGCGGCTGTTCTGCAAAGAATAGCACGTGGCCTATTCGTGTCCATTCTGTGGGCATGAGAGAACTGCGGCCTGCACCCGGCCAGTATCCGTATTCTGCAGATCTATGGAGTGGAGACCACAATATGGATACGGACATGCGCCTGAGGCCTTAGGGAAACCCTCCAGAACTCAGACACGTGGAGGTGTAGCTCTGTAACCACAGGTATCTGATCTGCCTGTCTGCATGAGCCCGAAGACTCGCTCTAAGACACAGTCATGGACCAGCAGGAGTGCAATGGCGCCTGCCGCATGTAAAGTGCTGACAGGGAGCGGACTCCCTCTGTCTCCTATGGTTGTGTGTATACTAAATAATGGCGTTTTGTTTTTTTGCAGGTTTATAAATCCCATTATGAGATTACTATATTATACCTTCAGACTTCCTGGTATAATGTGTTGGTATACTCCTGTGAGGCCGCCGGAGGATGCAGACCTTGTGGTAAATCTGGCACATCTCCTGGTGGTCTGTGGGCCGATCATTAAACCTACTCTGTAGGTGGATTAGATTTAGGTTGTCATTTATGCCAGTGAATGTATCGCTGCTGATGGCTCCGGACACACTATTCCCTTTCCTTCCTCCACCAATCCTCCATTTTAGAAAGTGGCAAGGGCCGCATAGAACCACCTTTAAGCATGGGTCGCTGTACATACCTCCTGGTGTCTCTATGGCACAGGCTGCTTTTTGGGCAGCATTATTGTGTCCTAACAGCGGGATACCCGGACAAACAGCCCTGGGGTCCTTTGTAGGCTCTGAGGGCTGACTGCAGACGCCTCTTTGATCATACTGCCGACATATTCTATGGGAATCAAAGGCCCCAGTTATGAAGCAGGAGCACACGCTAAGAACCTGAGCAGTAACAACTGCTATTTGTTGCAAGAGAACTCCGAGAGACGGGGAACCGCATCTACTACAGCGACGGCAAAAGATGCCACTGCAGACTGAGGACATGCACCGTCCACTGACAAAAGACAGTGGTGGTTGCTAAGGGGTTCTATCAGATTAATTTAGTTCACAAGGCGCGGAGCCTGGGCACAGGAGGAGCAGGGAAACACTGTGGGTGAGCTTGTATCTTTTCAGCATTCAGAGGGTAAATTCAAGTGTATGGTTACAGCCGTGGACAGACGAGCACCCCCTAGACAACCGTGTACAGATGAGCGCCCCCCTATACAGCCGTGGACAGACAAGCACCCCCTATACAGCCGTGGACAGACGAGTTCCCCCTAGACAACCATGGACAGACGAGTGCCCCCTATACAGCTGTGGACAGACGAGCACCCCCTAGACAACCGTGTACAGACGAGCGCCCCCTATACAGCCGTGGACAGACAAGCACCCCCTATACAGCCGTGGACAGACAAGCACCCCCTATACAGCCGTGGACAGACGAGTGCCCCCTATACAGCCATGTACAGACGAGTGCCCCCTATACAGCCGTGGACAGACGAGCACTCCCTAGACAACCGTGTACAGATGAGCGCCCCCCTATACAACCGTGGACAGACAAGCACCCCCTAGACAACTTTGGACAGACCAGCACCCCCCCCATAAAGCCGTGGACAAACGAGCACCCCCTAGACAACTGTGGGCAGACAAGTGCCCCCCTATACAGCCGTCGACAGAACAACACCCACCCCCTAGACAACCGTGGACAGAAGAGCACCCTCCTATACAGCCATAGACAGACAAGCGCCCCCTATATAGCTGTGGACAGACGAGCACCCCCCAATACAGCCATGGACAGACGAGCACCCCCCTATACAGCAGTGTACAGACGAGCGCCCCCTATACAGCAGTGTACAGACGAGCGCCCCCTATACAGCAGTGGACAGACGAGCGCCCCCTATACAGCCGTGGACAGACGAGTGCCCCCTATACAGCTGTGGGCAGACGAGTGTCCCCCTATAAAGCCATGGACAGAAGAGCACCCCCTATACAGCCGTGGACAGATGAGCGTCCCCCTACACAGCCGTGGACAGACTAGTGCCCCCCCCATACAGCCGTGGAAAGACGAGTGCCCCCTATACAGCTGTGGACAGACGAGCACCCTCTATACAGCCATAGACAGACGAGCACCCCCTATATAGCTGTGGACAGACGAGCACCCCCCAATACAGCCATGGACAGACGAGCGCCCCCTATACAGCAGTTTACAGACGAGCGCCCCCTATACAGCAGTGTACAGACGAGCGCCCCCTATACAGGCAGTGGACAGACGAGCGTCCCCCTACACAGCCGTGGACAGACTAGTGCCCCCCCCATACAGCCGTGGACAGACGAGCACCTCCTAGATAACCGTGTACAGATGAGCGCCCCCCTATACAGCCATGGACAGACGAGTGCCCCCTATACAGCTGTGGGCAGACAAGCGTCCCCCTACACAGCCGTGGACAGACTAGCGCCCCCCTATACAGCCGTGGACAGACGAGCACCCCCTAGACAACCGTGTACAGACGAGCGCCCCCCCTATACAGCCATGGACAGAACAGCACCCCCTAGACAGCCGTGGACAGACGAGCATCCCCCTACACAGCCGTGGACAGACGAGCATCCCCCTATACAGCTGTGGACAGACAAGCGCCCCCCCCATACAGCTGTGGACAGACAAGCGCCCCCCCCATACAGCTGTGGACAGACGAGCGCCCCCCCTATACAGCTGTGGACAGATGAGCGCCCCCTATACAG
Organism: Rhinella marina; assembly: GCA_900303285.1. Taxonomy (NCBI): domain Eukaryota; kingdom Metazoa; phylum Chordata; class Amphibia; order Anura; family Bufonidae; genus Rhinella; species Rhinella marina. The sequence continues at coordinate 7,024 of ONZH01020473.1, forward strand.
CCATGGACAGACGAGCATCCACCTATACAACCATGGACAGACGAGCGCCCCCTATACAGCAGTGTCCAGATAAGTGCCGCCTATACAGCGGTGTACAGACGAGCGCCCCCCTATACAGCCGTGGACAGACTAGCGCCCCCCTATACAGCCGTGGACAGACAAGTGCCCCCAATACAGCCATGGACAGACAAGCGATCCTCTATACAGCCGTGTACAGATGAGTGCCCCCTATACAGAAAAGAACAGATGAGCACCCCCTATACAGCAGTGTACAGACGAGCGCCCCCTATACAGCAGTGTACAGACGAGCACCCCTATACAAAAGTGTACAGACGAGCGTCCCCTATACAGCAGTGTACAGATGAGCGCCTCCTATACAGCAGTGTACAGACGAGCGCCCCTATACAACAGTGTACAGAGGAGCGTCCCCTAAACAGCAGTGTACAGACGGGCGCCCCCTAGACAGCAGTGTACAGACGGGCGCCCCCTAGACAGCAATGTACAGACGGGCGCCCCCTAGACAGCAGTGTACAGACGGGCGCCCCCTAGACAGCAGTGTACAGACGAGCGCCCCCTAGACAGCAGTGTACAGACGAGCGCCCCCTAGACAGCAGTATACAGACGAGCGCCCCCTATACAGCAGTGTACAGACGAGCGCCCCCTATACAGCAGTGTACAGACGGGCGCCCCCTAGACAGCAGTGTACAGACGGGCGCCCCCTAGACAGCAATGTACAGACGGGCGCCCCCTAGACAGCAGTGTACAGACGGGCGCCCCCTAGACAGCAGTGTACAGACGAGCGCCCCCTAGACAGCAGTGTACAGACGAGCGCCCCCTAGACAGCAGTATACAGACGAGCGCCCCTAGACAGCAGTGTACAGACGAGCGCCCCCTATACAGCAGTGTACAGACGGGCACCCCCTAGACAGCAGTGTACAGACGGGCGCCCCCTAGACAGCAGTGTACAGATGAGCGCCCCCTAGACAGCAGTGTACAGACGAGCGCCCCCTAGACAGCAGTGTACAGATGAGCGCCCCTAGACAGCAGTCTACAGATGAGCGCCCCCTATACAGCAGTGTACAGATGGGCGCCCCCTAGACAGCAGTGTACAGACGAGCGCCCCCTAGACAGCAGTGTACAGACGGGCGCCCCCTAGACAGCAGTTTACAGATGAGCGCCCCATAGACAGCAGTGTACAGATGGGCGCCCCCTAGACAGCAGTGTACAGATGAGCGCCCCCTAGACAGCAGTGTACAGATGAGCGCCCCCTAGACAGCAGTTTACAGACGAGCGCCCCCTAGACAGCAGTGTACAGACGAGCGCCCCTAGACAGCAGTGTACAGACGAGCGTCCCCTATACAGCAGTGTACAGACGAGCGCCCCCTAGACAGCAGTGTACAGACGAGCGTCCCATAGACAGCAGTGTACAGACGAGCGCCCCCTAGACAGCAGTGTACAGACGAGCGTCCATAGACAGCAGTGTACAGACGAGCGCCCCTAGACAGCAGTGTACAGACGAGCGTCCCATAGACAGCAGTGTACAGACGAGCGCCCCCTAGACAGCAGTGTACAGACGAGCGTCCCATAGACAGCAGTGTACAGACGAGCGTCCCATAGACAGCAGTGTACAGACGAGCGCCCCCTAGACAGCAGTGTACAGACGAGCGTCCCATAGACAGCAGTGTACAGACGAGCGCCCCCTAGACAGCAGTGTACAGACGAGCGCCCCCTAGACAGCAGTGTACAGATGAGCGCCCCCTAGACAGCAGTGTACAGATGAGCGCCCCCTAGACAGCAGTGTACAGATGAGCGCCCCCTAGACAGCAGTGTACAGACGGGCGCCCCCTAGACAGCAGTGTACAGAAGAGTGCCCCCTATACAGTTGTTTGTAGGAGTATGAGACCCCATCACATGGGTGGTACTCACCTATACAGACGGGAGTCGGTGACCAGTCATCCCGGACTCCGTTATTCGTACAGCGTACTGTGTCAGATGAGGGATAATATCCAGGTTCACACTGTAACGTCACCTCATCATACAGGTTATAATATTCCCAGGACGGTGAGATCTTCTGCAGGTTACTTATTGAGGGTTTCTTACATCGTTCTGGAGAATAAAAGGAAAAGATCAAGAAAATATAATGAGATCCATGTACAGAACGATCAGGATGTGAGGAGCTCAGTCTTATCACACCCCTTACATTATACATTGTACTGTATATATCACTTAGATGTAGATTGTAAGCTCTTGTGGGCAGAGTCCTCTCCCCTCTATATCCATATGTTAACAATTTCATGCTTATTGTATTTGTATTGTTTTATATTATGTCTGTGTACGCCGCTATTGATGTACATGGAATTAATGGCTTTCAAATACTGTAATAGATATTCATTAGTGTTATCCTTGTCAGGCTTATCTGCTGTGTATATGTATATACTGTATTGTATTGTGGTTGTATTCCCCCCACAGTTTCTGCATCTTGTGGTATAGTAGGCTGGCAGGCCGCAGCAGAGCTGATGTACCCTGAGGAAGTAGCGGGCAGCAGGACGGACCTGGCCACCAACTTGTAGGAGGAGGTTCTGGCATCAGCATGGGACAATGAAGCATTGCATGAAGTGCCCGAGGAGACAGTAGTTGGTCTGTGAGAGCAGTAAGTCTGAGCTTGTCCATTTAGGAGCATACTGGTGGACTGGACACTGAATGTACCTGAACAGAACAAGAGAAGAGTGCCCTCACAGAGAGAGTGTGAAAGGACTTGTTCCCGGCTGTGTGAGACCAGCTCTAAGTGATAGCGACCAGCAGGAAGGAGAGGTCGGCTGCCCTGTGGTAGTTATTTCAGTCCTGGAGAACCACTGGACCAAGGTGGATAATCTCCATATGTAATATAATATAATCTCCAGATAATGGCCGGTATCATTACATCACTTCTATGTGGTATTTCAGGATCAGGACATTGACGAGCTCTCCTCAGGATAGGTCCTCATATCATAGTGGTTGGGGCCGGACTATCTGCACTCCTGATGATTAGATGTTTGACGTTTCGGCCTCTGCAGAGCTGCAGGGTAATTATAGTCTTGTTCTTTTGTTTTATTCACCTGCCTTGGAGGAAGCTGTTATTACCTGCACCCGACCACCATCGGTCTGACTTTGATTGATTATCTTGAGAACCAGGTCATCAATATCCTGATCCGAGAATACTTCATGCCCCTATAATTCATACACATTCCATGATGCAATCTCAATCCTTCAGGCTGCAGAGCTGAAATCTTTGACATTATGCTGATCAGGATAGAGAGGCCCATGAGGGCCCGCTGATGAGCTACAGACGCCTAGAGGGAGCACTGGCTCCGATTTACTATTGTGTTTCTGCTTAGACCTTGTCATAAAATGTGCCATAAATCTGCCTCATCGGAAGTTTTATGAAAGTCCATCAGACCCTGTACAAAAGCATGTGTCCAAGAATGATGATGAGACTGTAGCTGCCATAGTGTGTGTAATGGGGCCACCATCTGAGGGCCCTGGAACTCAAGTACAGGCAGCCTACATACAGAGGGGAAAAAAGTATTTAGTCAGCCACCAATTGTACAAGTTCTCCCACTTATAAAGATGAGGTCGGCCTGTAATTGACATCATAGGTAGACCTCAACTATGAGAGACAACATGAGAAATCCAGAAAATCACATTGTCTGATTTTTAAAGAATTTATTTGCAAATTATGGTGGAAAATCAGTATTTGGTCACCTACAAAGAAGAAGATTTCTGTCTCTCACAGACCTGTAACTTCTTCTGTAAGAGGCTCCTCTGTCCTCCACTCATTACCTGTAGTAATGGCTCCTGTTTGTTATCAGTATAAAAGACACCTGTCCACAACCTCAAACAGTCACACTCCAAACTCCACTATGGTGAAGACCAAAGAGCTGTGGAAGGACACCAGAAACAAAGACCTGCACCAGGCTGGGAAGACTGAATCCCTCCAGAACTCAGACACGTGGAGGTGTAGCTCTGTAACCACAGGCATCTGATGTGCCTGTCTGCATGAGCCCGAAGACTCGCTCTGAGATACATTCATGTTTTTCATTTCTTTTTTTATTCAGAGATGAGTGAAGTTTTGAAAAATGTAATTTGGCAGCTTTGCTGAAGTCGCTAAGAAATTCGATTTAATTATTTTCGCTATAAATCAGGTATACCCGGGCCACTCTGCCTTAGGGTACGGCCACACGGATGTGCTGCAATGAAGAACTGCGTGGCCAATTAGCCCACAGCTGCCTTTCATTTAATAATGAGGACAGCACAGTATAGTCCTTCATTGTTAATGGCTGCGCGGCACCTTTAACCCCTTAGTCACCACCCACACTCCTTTTTACAGCGGTCACTAAGGGGGCCTTCGGCTGGGCCAGTCGAAGCTCTGCACGGGAGCCCGGCTCACATATGAGAGCCACGGCCCTGCTTTAACAACCTGGACCAGCAGGAGTGCAATGGCGCCTGCCGCATGTAAAGTGCTGACAGGGAGCGGATTCTCTCTGTCTTCTATGTCTGTGGGAAGGCTGGCAGAGGTCTGATGTAGGCCGCAGACCAGCCCTGAGTATTTTCACGCAGGCCCTGTATCTCCTGATCTGTTGATAACCTATGGACATTGCTGGGGTCTCACCTGATTCGGCAGTTGTGATATATAACGTCTGTAGAAGCCGCCATGGCTGACCAGTGCGGTATACTGTGACTGTATATTGTGTGAATGGATCCAGGTCGGAGAAGGTGACGTCTCCAGCTCCATCTTTACATCCTTTATAGACACCGCCATGTAGCACACAGGTGGACACAGAAGATGGCCGGGTGTCTCCGCACCGGTCCGGGGTGCACACAATGCTCAGGATAATGCTGCTCAAGGTCACACTTTTCTGGGTCACTTTGACTCCTAAGAAGAAACGGAGAAATATTGTTAAGAGTTTCTACATACGACACGCGACAATTCTCACGGCACGTATGTGACGGTTTTTGTTTTTATTTAATGTATACACAATAATGTATTTTATACTAAATAATGGCGTTTTTGTTTTTTGCAGGTTTATTTTCTAAATCCCATTATGAGATTACTCTTATACCTTCAGACTTACTGGTATAATGTGTTGGTATACTCCTGTGAGGCCGCCGGAGGATGCAGACCTTGTGGTAAATCTGGCACATCTCCTGGCGGTCTGTGGGCCGATCATTAAACCTACTCTGTAGGTGGATTAGATTTAGGTTGTCATTTATGCCAGTGAATGTATCGCTGCTGATGGCTCCGGCCACACTATTCCCTTTCCTTCCTCCACCAATCCTCCATTTTAGAAAGTGGCAAGGGCCGCACAGAACCACCTTTAACCATGGGTCTCTGTACATACCTCCTGGTGTCTCTATGGCACAGCCTGTTTTTTTGGGCAGCATTAGTGTGTCCTCACAGCGGGATACCCGGACAAACAGCCCTGGGGTCCTTTGTAGGCTCTGAGGGCTGACTGCAGACGCCTCTTTGATCATACTGCCGACATGTTCTATGGGAATCAAAGGCCCCAGTTATGAAGCAGGAGCACACGCTAAGAACCTGAGCAGTAACAACTGCTATTTGTTGCAAGAGAACTCCGAGAGACGGGGAACCGCATCTACTACAGCGACGGCAAAAGATGCCACTGCAGACTGACGACATGCACCGTCCACTGACAAAAGACAGTGGTGGTTGCTAAGGGGTTCTATCAGATTAATTTGGTTCACAAGGCGCGGAGCCTGGGCACAGGAGGAGCAGGGAAACACTGTGGGTGAGCTTGTATCTTTTCAGCATTCAGAGGGTAAATTCAAGTGTATGATTAAAGCCGTGGACAGACGAGTGCGCCCTATACAGCCGTGGACAGACGAGCACCCCCTAGACAACCGTGTACAGATGAGCCCCCCCCTATACAGCCGTGGACAGACGAGTGCCCCTATACAGCCATGTACAGACGAGCGCCCCCCTATACAGCCATGTACAGACGAGCGCCCCCCTATACAGCCGTGGACAGACAAGCACCCCCTATACAGCCATGTACAGACAAGTGCCCCCTATACAGCCATGTACAGACGAGCGCCCCCCTATACAGCCGTGGACAGACAAGCACCCCCTATACAGCTGTGGACAGACGAGTGCCCCCTAGACAACCATGGACAGACGAGTGCCCCCTATACAGCCGTGTACAGACAAGCACCCCCTAGACAACTTTGGACAGACGAGTTCCCCCTATACAGCTGTGGACAGACGAGTGCCCCCTATACAGCCGTGTACAGACAAGCACCCCCTAGACAACTTTGGACAGACGAGTGCCCCCTATACAGCCATGTACAGACGAGTGCCCCCTATACAGCCGTGGACAGACGAGCACCCTCTAGACAACCATGGACAGACGAGCGCCCTCTTATACAGCCGTGGACAGACGAGCACCCCCTAGACAGCCGTGGACAGACGAGCACCCCCTAGACAACCGTGTACAGACGAGCGCACCCCCTATACTGCCGTGGACAGACGAGCACCCCCTAGACAACCATGGACAGACGAGCGCCCCCTATACAGCCATGGACAGACGAGCGCTCCCCTATACAGCAGGGTACAGACAAGCACCCCCTATACAACAGTGTACAGACGGGCACCCCCTTTACAGCAGTGTACAGATAAGTGCCCCATATATAGCAGTGTACACACGGGCACCCCCTATAAAGCAGTGTACAGACGAGCACCCCCTGTACAGCTGTGTGTATCAGTATGAGACCCCATCACAGCCGGGCACACAGGTGTCATGGGTGGTACTCACCTATACAGACAGGAGTCGGTGACCAGTCATCCCGGACTCCGTTATTCGTACAGCGTATTGTGTCAGATGAGGGATAATATCCAGGTTCACACTGTAACGTCACCTCATCATACAGGTTATAATATTCCCAGGACGGTGAGATCTTCTGCAGGTTACTTATTGAGGGTTTCTTACATCGTTCTGGAGAATAAAAGGAAAAGATCAAGAAAATATAATGAGATCCACGTACAGAACGATCAGGATGTGAGGAGCTCAGTCTTATCACACCCCTTACATTATACATTGTACTGTATATATCACTTAGATGTAGATTGTAAGCTCTTGTGGGCAGAGTCCTCTTCCCTCTATATCCATATGTTAACAATTTCATGCTTATTGTATTTGTATTGTTTCATATTATGTTTGTGTACGCCGCTATCGATGTACATGGAATTAATGGCTTTCAAATACTGTAATAGATATTCATTAGTGTTATCCTTGTCAGGCTTATCTGCTGTGTACATGTATATACTGTATTGTATTGTGGTTGTATTTCCCCCACAGTTTCTGCATCTTGTGGTATAGTAGGCTGGCAGGCCGCAGCAGAGCTGATGTACCCTGAGGAAGTAGCGGGCAGCAGGACGGACCTGGCCACCAACTTGTAGGAGGAGGTTCTGGCATCAGCATGGGACAATGAAGCATTGCATGAGGTGCCTGAGGAGACAGTAGTTGGTCTGTGAGAGCAGCAAGTCTGAGCTTGTCCATTTAGGAGACTCCTGGTGGACCGGATACTGAATGTACCTGAACAGAACAAGAGAAGAGTGCAGCAAGGCCGGAGAACCCTCACAGAGAGAGTGTGAAGGGACTTGTTCCCGGCTGTGTGAGACCAGCTCTAAGTGATAGCGACCAGCAGGAAGGAGAGGTCGGCTGCCCTGTGGTAGTTATTTCAGTCCTGGAGAACCACTGGACTACTGAGATGTATACAAGGTGGATGGTGCAACCCTGAGAGAAATACCATGGTAGAGCAGGCTGTAGAGATGATAGCCTCCAAGAGACCCACAGCGGCACTGAAGGATGGGCACTTAAGGCACAGCCTGACTCTCACTGAACTTGTGGACTATCATACAGTCCCCAGAGGACTGCAAAAAACGAGTAAAGAGCAAAGTTCTGTAATGGTCAAGTATTTCACATCTTCTGTGACCAGCAACCATCAAGCTGATTGTGCCACCCCATGGGGTCATAACCGTGAAGAGCCTGTGCCAGTGTTGGGAAGACAATGAAGTCATCTGTTCAATCAGCACATTCTGAGGTTATTCTTAAAGGAGAACTCGGCAACCACCCCTTACACAGTCTTTATCCAGTATCATATACGAAGAGCTATAGAAGTGATGTCCTAAGAATAAACCTAGAGAAGAATCGCACCTGAATATCTCCAGATAACGGCCGGTATCATTACATCACTTCTATGTGGTATTTCAGGATAGCTTCTCATATCATAGTGGTTGGGGCTGGACTCTCTGCACTTCTGCCGATCAGATGTTTGAAGTGTTGGCCTCTGCAGAGGTGCAGGGCTCCACCTTACCCCAAGGTCCAAAGTGATCCAAAGGATATAACAATGGCCCATATTAACAATGGTGCAGATTATAATTAGGAAGAGCTTCCAGATTGCTGGAGAATCATGAACAGAATGGCGCTAAAGACATAATTGTCAGCACTGGCACATGTCCTTGTGTGGCCCTGCCCCCGAGGATCTGAATTGTGTGGCAGCAGACTATGTTTGCTTTGTGCCTGACCATGAGCATTTCTGGGCCATGAAGTGGCGGACTAACAGACTCTTTGCTGTGTCCACTTGTTATCCATACGGCACTCACCAATACACAGTGGCTTGGGATCCCACTCGGATCTGCTCCCTGGGGCCACACATCTAATCCTCTCATATAATGGGCGGTATCCCGTCCTGCATCGCACGGTCACAGACTCCCCCACATGATAGAACTTTCCAGATCCGGATAAAGTGTAATTCCCAGTATTTTCCGGCTTCTTACATTGTGCTGCAAAATATTAAAATATAATTCTAGAAATGAATTAATTTCTTGAAATTTATTTCGATTCTGAATCTAATGAATTTGTCAGAAAATTTGATTTGGATCCAAACTGATTCTACGCAAATGGAAAGTGCTGAACTTGGCCTGCCAATTGGTGTATGACAACCTGAGGTCTCCTAGGACGTATAGGGGGAGACTTATCAAAAATGGTGCAAAGTTGCCATAGCAACCAGATTCCACTTTTCATTTTCATTTTTGTAATATAAAAGTTGAATCTGATTGGTTGCTGTGAGTATCTAAGCCCAATTTCCTTTACACCGCCTTTGATACCCCCCATAGTTTTTCTCTTTTGTCTTTTTTTTCAAATACCCCTCCCCCTCAGTTTTTTGAACGCTATGACAACAATAGCAAGTAATGTAAGAGTGACTCTGTCATACATAGCTACAGTATGGGGAAACGGATGTTAACTGTTTAACCCCTTCATGACCAAGTCAGTTTTCACCATAAGGACCAGGCCACATTTTGCAAGTCTGACATGTTTCACATTATGTGGTAATAATCTCCGAGCGCTTTTACTCATCCAAGTGAATCTGAAACTGTTTTCTCATGGCACATTGTACTTTTTTAGTGGTAAATATGTTTTACCTTTATAAATTTAAAAAAATCCCAAATTTCCAGAAAATTTGGAAAAATTCTGTATTTTCTAAATTAGAATTGTTCTGCCTTTAAAACGGATAGTGATACTTCATAAAATAGTTATCTGTCATCAACCCCCATATGTCTACTTTATGTTGGCAACATTTTGTAAATGTCATGTTATTTTTTAGGACGATTTTAGAAAAATATTTGAAATTTTTAAAGAAACCCCCCATTTTTAAGGACCACTTCAGTTCTGAAGTTACTGTTGGGCTTACATAGTAGAAACCACCCATAAATGACCCCATTTAGAGACTACACTTCTCAAGTTGTTCAAAACTGATTTTACAAACTTTGTTAACCTTTTAGGTGTTCCACAAGAATTAAAGAAAATGGAGGTGAAATTAAAACATTTCACTTATTTTTTGAAAATTGTCCAAATTTATCCATTTTTTACTGTGACACAGAAAGGGTTAACAGCGAAACAAGACTCAATATTTATTACCCTGATTCTGTAGTTTACAGAAACACTCTACATGTGGTGGTAAACTGCTGTACGGGCACACAGCAGGGCGCAGAAGGAAAGGAGCGCCATATGGATTTTGGAAGGCAAAATTTACTGGAATATTTTAATATTTTTAAGTTGCCATGTCCCATTTGAAGACCTTAGAGTGGAAATCCCCAAAAAGTAAACCCATTTTGGAAACTATGGGATATGGTGACTGTTTTATTTTTGCTATTTTGTGGTACATATGATTTTTGATCACTCAGTCTTATGCCTTTTTGGGGGCACTGTTTTTTTATTGTTTTGGTCAGTAGATTTAAGCCCAAACCAGAAATGGAACCTACAGAAGAAAGGTAAAATAGAAATATTTGTGCCTCTTCTATGTTTTGGGCTTAGAAATACTGATGGAAAAATAATGACCAAATACTGACAGTGTGAAAGAGGTCTTAGGATGAGTTCACATCATCGTTTAGCTTCCCGTTCTTCTGATCCATCAGAAGAACAGAAAAATAATAAAAAAAACAATCCTTTGAGTATCAGTTATGTTCAGTTTATGTCAGTTGCATGCAAAAAAACTATAAGCTATGGCTGCCGTTCAGAACTAACGCTTATATCACGGGTCTAAACAGTAGAAAAATTGCAACAGGTTGTGGAAGAAAAACACATGCAATTGGACGTTCCCTGGGTGTGGCCAACATATACAGTACACTGCTATTGACTAGTAGGATTTTTGCAAGACTTACTTATAAACTAGAAGTTATTTAACAGGATTTGGGGAAAAAAAAGGCCAGTTATCGGGAATATGAACACTCGTTCCTGTCAGTCAGCCTGTATAATCGAGCAGCCGATCACCTGATGAACGAGCAAACACTTGTTCATTGACAGAATGAAAGATGCCCGATATTGGCAGCACATTTTCATGTGTAGTCAGGGATGTGCTGACGATCATTTGTAGAAGAGAATGAGGGAGAGACGACTGCAGTAGCAATTGTTCCTCCTTCTTTCAAAGTTTGCATCAGCCTGTGTAGCCAGACGGGTGCAAACGAGCGCCGATGCCCAAACATCGGGCAGTGTAAGACCACCAAGAAACACACAATACACTAACTGCCCCTATACTGTCCCTAACGATAAAATCTACCTAGTAATTCTATCTACCTAAATAATGTATCTTCTTCACAATCCTAGCATTGTCTGCACAAGACTCTATAATGGCTAGCTTGTGTCTCCTAATTGGCTGTCAGACTAAATGGGCTGTCCTCCCTGGGGTCATGCAATCCACCGTTGCCAAGCCCCCATGTCCTCCTCTAGTTACCAGCTATGAAGGTAATCTATGTGCAGTCACAGGTACATCTTTCTACTCACCTGTACACCACGGTGTCCGATCCCACTGAGCTTCAGACCCCTGTCTTCTACATCTAATCTCCTTCACTAGAGTTTCATACCCTTCATTACACTGCACGGTCACCACTTCATCCACATCGTAGTACTCCTTCTCTATGGACAGGCTGTATCTTCCATCAGGATGTGGCTTCTTACATTGTGCTGTGGGAAAAAAGAACCAAACAAAATACAGAAATAGGAACTTTTTTGGCGCAGCAATACACTGGGCTACACAACATTTTGTCGAACCAATGTCGCGCAAGATATTTTGTAATGCTACTCTATGATTTCGCACTGCAACATGAGACATGACGGATTTTTATTCGACTGTTGCGTTGCAGTACACCATAGACGAGTATTGTGCGACATGAATTTCACGCGACACATGTTGCAGTGTAGTTGTTTCCTATATATCGCACTAGACATGTAGTCCTAGCCTTATCGTTCCACCGCCCTACTGATTCTGCAATCTTGGCTTGGATCACGTGACCACCCAACTGGCTGCAGGGTCGTCCTCCTACGTTCTGTTCAGCTGCATAATGTAGGAAGACAAAGGAGAATTGTTGCATCATCCTCTAAGTCTGTGGACTTCAGTCATGGTCCCAAAATTTGGCCAAGCCATGTTAGTTCATATGGTGGCAGCCATTTCATTTTCCATGGGGGACACCATGATTTTAACGGGATGTGACATAAAAATGTCTGGGCCTCCATCATAGTTCTACATTGACCTCTAAGTACTAGTTGTAGTCAGAGCTCCAGACAAGTAAGTGTTCCTAGGCCTTAATAAATTATAAGTGCTAACAATTCATGGGGCGTTAAGTCTGGTGGATACAAGCTGCCCATTTATTAGATGGTTGGTGATATATCTGAATGGTCAGTAATACGAGATTCCTCCTGCGTCAAAGCGGGGGAGATATCTGGCCAGAAAAGTTCTCATGGTGGAGCAGATACACACAAGTCTAAGGTCTGCACCAAAGATTATGGACCATGAAGATCGCATCCTGAATCGTCCACTATGTGGGGCGGTCACCCCCAACAAAAGCCTGGAATGATGCGGAAATATTTCATGTTTGTGCTAATCAATATATTTTACAGATTAGTAATCCATCTGCCAATCTTACCTCTGGGTTCATACGACTCCTTTCTCCGAGGTCTAAGGTGATCCAAAGGATACAACAATGGCTGCATATTGTGAACGGGTTAGGGTGATGGAGAGCTTCAAAATTGACAGAACGGCGCAGATGTACATCATTGTCAGCCCCGGTGTGTGTTTGTATGATTGACCTTTGACCTATGTGGCCCTGCCCCCGAGGATCCGAAATGCAGGACTATCACAAATGTTTCTAATGTGACACCAGACTATACTTGTCCCATGTCAGAATATCAGCATTTCTGGGCCGTGAGGTGCTGGACTAGCAGACATTTTGCTGTGTACATATGATATTGTAAATTATCCATAAGGTTCTCACCAATGCAGAGCGGGTCATTATCCCACTCGGATCTGCTTCCTGGGGCCACACATCTAATCCTCTTATATAATGGTCGGTGTCCGGTACTGCATTGCACGGTCACAGACTGCCCCACATCATAGAAGTTTCCAGATCCAGATAACGTGTAATTTCCAGTATTTTCCGGCTTCTTACATTGTCCCGCTAATTATAAAAGAGAAAAAACAGACGTTAAATCAGAAAAATGTAATTTTCAGGGGAGTCAAGTGTCTGTGAGGCAGTTAGAGGAGTCGGACCATATAACAGCTCATCATCTATTCACAAGATAGGTGATTATTAGTGGAGCTGCCATCACTGGGACCCCCCACGATCAGACATCTCACCTATGTGAAGGCTGCACTGTGACTTTAAGTTTTTTACAAATCCGAGTCTGGATTATTTGAAAACGGCAAACCCAACATGTGTGACCAAGGTCTTAATAAAAAGGACCATTTTCATCCACTATATGGACAAGAATAGGGCCCGTTCCATCATTTAGAGAATGACCACGCTGACCCACAAGAAATACAGATATGTTCATCGCCCGACAGAATTGAATGGGTCAATGTGCAATCCACAAAATCACGGATAGCTCGTGGTTGAAAAATATAGTCGTGTGCAAGAAGCCTTAGATCACTGATCTAAATGTGCACTTGAATGGGGCTGAGCTGCTCCTAGGCCTGACGTCACTAGCCCAGGGTAAGCAGCCAGAAGGCCGCGGTGCACACAGCCGATCGGCGGGGGTCCCAGAGAATAGATTGTCAGTTACAAAGAGTCGGATAACCTCTTTAAGCTTTCCTCTGGTAGTTATGTCCATGGAATATATACAGTCATGGTCAATGTTCCTTCAGCTGGTGCCCACGTCCTCCAAGACCTCCTATGGATACAGATACATTAGATATGAGGCCTGCACCTGTGTACATGAACCTTTATCTCACCTACACACTGTGGAGCAGGGTCCCACTGGTCTCCAGACTCAGGCCGTCTACATGTAATCCTCATCTCTCGAGGTCGATACCTCTGATTACACTGCACGATCACCACCTCATTCACATCGTAGTAATCCTTCTCTACGGACAAGCTGAACCTCCCAGCAGGAAGAGGCTTCTTACATTGAGCTGTGAGAGAAAAAAAAAATTGGCTGGCAAATAAAATACAGAAAAGATAACCTATAAAAATATCTCCCCTGTAGTTTCCCATTACAGAATTACAAAAACAAAGTTCAAAACTAGTGAGCCGGGGACCCCTGATACAGAATCTAAATCCCCATTTAAAATCCCTGATACAGAATGAGCTCCAAATTCCCATTTTTTATTTGTTTTTATAACATTGTGCAAAGCCCATGATCGCCGTGGGCCTCAACTTTCAGACATATTGGAAAAACCCATGGTGAGAAATGATCTGTAAATGTATGATGGTGAAATCAGGCAGGAGAACCTGAAAGTGAAGTATGAAAGGAACCGGCTTTATGGTGAGATGTCCACCACAACCACATGATAGAACTTCCTGCTGTCCGGTAGGGCACTTGGGTCACTCATACCACGGTGTGCAGCTCCTTGGGTTATGGATGGTTACTTGAGCTTCTGATCGTAGATACTTAGTCGATTTGTTAAAAAAAACTTTGTAAGGCTACATGCACATGACCGTAAGTGTTTTACAGTCTGCAAATTGCGGATCCGCAAAAAAAACGGGTGACGTTCTATATGGCAACCGTGTTTCCATTTTTTTGCGGATCCATTCTAACAATGCCTATCCTTGTCAGCAAAACGGACAAGAATAGGATATGTTCTATTTTTTTTTGCGGGGCTACGGAACAGACATACGGATGCGGATATCACACGGTGTGCTGTCTGCATTTTTTCCTATCCGCAAAAAAAACGGATCAGACCCGGAAACAAAATATGTTTGTGTGCATGAGGCCTAATGCTGTTTAGAGATGAGCGAATCATCCAAAATTCGCTTTGCCGAATGTTCGGCGAATTTTTTTAAACGATTCGTACTTAATACGAAGCTATTCAGTCGAAGCTGCGTAAAAATCAATTGTTATTCTGTCGTGTTCTGCGAACATTCCCGCGAATACTTACGCCTGAGTGTACAAGGTGTGTACGAAGCTTTAGCGTATTATTGTCTAGGCCCGCACAAAGAATGAATATACAGTAAAACTACGCTACTTAACTGAATATGTGCGCATTAGCGTACAAATTATCAGATGCGTACGTAGCGTTAGCGTATAAAGATTTCAGAAGAATCTTCCAAAGCGAATCTGAAAATATTCGGATTCGCTTCAGTGTAAAAAATTTCCAAGATTCGTAGCGAATCTACGAAGCGGCGATTAGACTCACTTATCTGTAATGCTGTTTCCGTGTTCCATGTAGGAAAACTTCATCTCGGCCAAAATTGCGTGACTTTGGTAAATGCTTTCGATATTCCTATTTGTGTATTTAAAAACATTTTAAAGTAGGAATCCGAAGTCGGCTCCGAGGTATCCGCCAGTACCAAAGCCCACGTCGGATTCCTTATTCTAAAATAAGCAGAAAGGAATACCAAAGTCATTTACCAAAGTCTCGCGCAGCTTTTCCTGAGGCGACGTTTTCCCACACGGAGAACATCCATCTTAATGCTGTGTTATTCATTACAAATGAGGTTTCTTAACGACCTGATCTCGGATCTGAAGCTCGATTCGCTGAAGCCTAATTGTGACGTCTTCTCCAGAGATTTCTACTGACCTATACATTGAGGAGTGCTGCTCCAGCGAAACAAAAAAATAGCTCTTTTACAAGTGATCTCTTTCACAAGTGGCCGATACCCCGGGATACACAGCACTTCCACCACCTCATTCACCGCATAGGAGCTCTTCACTACGGAGAGTCTGGACCTTCCATCAGGATTTGGCGGCTTACATTTGGCTGCAGGGAAAGCACAATAATAATAGGATGGATCAGGTCAGCAGTCATTATGTATTCCACCAGATGCCACCACCCATCTTATTCTATTATATACAGTCCAGTTTTCAGACTAAAGCCTCCTTCACACATCAGTGTTTGGTCAGTGATTTCCATCAGTGACTGGGAGCCAGAACCAGGATTGAAGCCTTCACAGACATGAGGTATACGGGAAAGATCTTCACCTGTTCTGTGTTTGGATCTTCCCCTGCTTTTGGCTCAAAAATCATTGATGGAAATCACTGACCGAACACTGACGTGTGAATGAGGCATAAGGCTGGAATCACGAAAACAAAACAAAAAAAAAGCAAAACTGTTCCTCCACAAATTCCCTCCTCCGTACAGTTTTTCCACTTTTTGATGCCCTGAATAAAACATAAAAATGACTTCAAGGAACTCGCGTGTGCTTTGATGAAATTTTGTGCATGTAAAGTTGGCAGATACTTTTTCATTTCCGGAAAATTTTTGCTATAAGCTATGGATAAAATAAAGGTTTCTCCACAAACATGTTTTCAAGTTTCATTTACTAGGGTAGAATGTGTTTTGCATTATTTCGCTTTTCTGCATCAAGCATTCATTTCTTATAACCAGGTTTTTTTTGTCTATCGTCTATATTTTTGTGTAGTTACCATCATAGCCGGACCAATGGGAGGGGGGGGGGGTACGTTACTAGGAGGATATGTTCAGGGAGGCATTCCAATAGTATTACCAGAGCTTACTACATAAGGGCTCATGCACACGGCCGTCCACAAATTGCCGATCCGCAAAACACGGATTCCTCCAATGTCTGTTCCACAATTTGCAGACTGGGCGGCCCATTATAGAAATGCCTCCGCGAAACAGACAAGAATAGGACATGATCTAAAATTTTTGCAGGGTCAGGGTCATAGAGCAACGGATGCGGACAGCACACAGAGTTGCTCTCGGCATCTTTTGCGGCCCCATTGAAGTGAATGGGTCCACATCCGATTAGCAAAAAATGCATCTTAGATGCAGAACCAAACCACGGTCGTGTGAATGCACCCTGATACTGTTAGAACCTTGTTATTACATCTCCTTTAAGATTTCCATTTGTTCCTGTCTACTCTAGTAAATGAAACTTTAAAAAATGTGTGGAAAAAAATGTCCGAGTCCACATCTTCAGTCACACTTGGAGATCCGGTAGGCTGTTCCTACACGGAGCATTCCTGCTGGACCGTCTACTTCACCACCGGCAGTGATCCGGCCAATCTCCAGCATAAATGCAACAGCCAACATCTGCGCCAGAACAGTCTTATAGCAGAAAATTTCAGGAAATGAAAAATATTTTGTACTGGGAGCCTTTTTGGATTATTAAATCGGGCACTAAAGTCCCACAGGACTTAATTAAAAATGACCTAATGGATACAAGTAACTCCACAGGCAGCTGATGTTAGACATACTAATTTGCATGGATTTTTCCCAGAAACCAAGAGCAGCATTGTGTATCCCAGAAGAGTTATCGCGTATACTATATGTTCTCCATAATATAAATAGTGTCTAGATAGAGGACCCAAAAAACCATTCAGCTAGAAAAGCCACTTCTATCTGCTTCGCTCTTATGGCTCTTTATGGCTTTTGTCCTGAAAGAGCTAGTTGCAGATGTGAGGCTGGTTTAGCTATTTTCCCAGCAATACTATGAAGCCTGTTTAAGAAATGACCGGAGGGCTGTGCTGAAGTTTTGAAATTCTCAGGTTTTTTTTTTTTTTTAATCCTTTCAGAAATAAAACTGAATTTCACAGGTTTTCCACGTGCGGATCTCTCTCTTGATTCGCTTGAAATAAATTGCAAAATATTTGAATTTGTTAAAATCCATTTTTTTAAACTACAGGATGAATTCTAAACCGATAAAATGTATTTGTCCATCTCTAGTACATTTATACTTACCTCCTTGTGCTTCACAGAAGAAGTTTATTGTGTTATCCACTATGTTTTTGGTGATAGCCTCAAACTGTTCAAACAGTGCTTTTTCAAGATTTTTATCTATTGCTTTCCAAAACAAAGGAAAACTAAGTCTCCCTTCCCAGGATCCCAGTCCTTTCTGGCTAAGTACCCTTTAACAGAGCTGAGCAAATAACGTTTGTTTGGGCTGCCTGAGAGGCCTTGGTGGGGCACTATTTCTCCTTATTGAGGGTTTCAAGAATGCACGATGAGTATAAACCAGTCAACGCTCCTCTGGGTTTCTGGGAAAAATATATAAAAATTAGCACATCTTACATCTGCTGGCATCAGATGGGTTTAGGAACTCTAATTTAAATATATTGTAGTCTAATAAGATCTCTTTCTTGCTCTAGTCTTAAGGCCCTTTTAGACGGGCCGATGTGTCTCCCTGCCCGAGCGCCGATCAGCGACATCGTCGCTCATGCAGGGAGCCTTTACACGGCCCGATGAATTGAGCGCCGGGCCGCACGAGTGATCGCTGTATCACTCGTGCGCCCGGGAAGCTCCATACTGTCAGGCGCACATCTCCTGTTTACACAGGCCGATGTGCGCCCGACAGATTGGATCTTTTGTACAAACCAAAAGATCCAATCAGCCGACGAATGAGCGTTTTGCTCGTTCGTCGGCTGATTAGGGCCACTTTTACACGGGCCGATTATCGGCACTAGCATTCCTAGGAACGATTTTTCGGCCGATAATCGGCCCGTGTAAAAGGACCTTTAGAGTATTTCCAGAAAATAAAAAGTGTTAGGAGAACAGAGGTATAACAACTTTTAGGGCAATTAGAGCATATTTGATTTTTCAATAAAATTGGCAAATTGGACCTTAGACAAATTTCAAGAAATTCACTCATCTCTAATGTAGACATGAACTGTCTTCCTGGCTTTATGGATTTACAATGAAGACATGGGTTTATGGACCGCTTTTGGATATCACTGCTGTTGCTGGATGTTTTTTCTTTGATTCCTTGTGTCAGGAATTTCTCATTTACTGCACAGTTTCGGTCAATGTTCTATGTGATGTTTCTAGAGCTTTGAAAACTTCAGAAGAGGAATTTCAAGTTATTGAAATGAGGTTTAAAATGTCTCAGATCACACTAAAAACATTTTTGTGGAATGAAGGCAGCATCTCCTGGACGGGACGATAAATCTCAATATGAAAAAGGTTCAAAGTCATTCATCTCTTCACAAGTAATTTATATCAAGACTGAATGGTCTATTACAGCGAAACAATCACAGCGCTTCACTCTATAAAGGGCGTACGACCAGAGAGGTCATAGATTTTCTTGGATCCTCCAGAGGAGAGGAGTCCGATACTTCTTCCATTTATACAGAACACATCCCTTATAATTGTATTGTAATCTCATCGCTGAGATCTAATAGGTTATTACTGAATCATCCCATAAGAAATAGACCCTGGAGACAAATGATTCCTCCAAAGTCACCTCCCAAAGGGTTCTTGTGTCAGAGCCTGAGCCCACTGGAGAATCTTTTTGCCCCTCTTGTGGTCCAGTCTGCCTCCATGAGGTTACCTGCCCTGTACCATACAATGACGTCTACAAATACATCATATATAACTCCTCCAGACTCACCTGCCACTCTTATGTGGTTTCCATATTCTCCACATCCTAAGATGATCAAACAGATAAAATTCTGAAGAAGGAGCCGTCCCGGGGACATTGTGAGAAGGTCCTGACCAACAAATCTAAGAAGTCAATTCTCATGGAAGCTGAAGATCATACAGTGGACAAGACATTTCTTCCTCTTTTGCGGGAAGACTTCAGATCTGTTTGAGAAATTCTTTCTCAACGTAAAGCAAGTTCTGTGAATCCTCGGATCTTCCGTGTGGTAATAAATTTTCTTCAAAAATAACATTGAACTTAGAACGAAGTGTGAAAAACAGGAAGCAAATATGTTCCTGCCTGTTTTTAGGAACTTGCAGGCTAACAGTCTCGTGGGGTGAGATGCACATAGATGACAACAGCCAGGGGCGTAACGATCGCGGTTGCAGAGGGTGCGACCGCCACCGGGCCCAGTGGGAGGGGGGCCCGAAGCCCCACAAGGGCTTATGGCCAGTCTCCGTCCAGGCCTACTTAATTTTCCACTGCGCACATCACCAAAACCCATACCGTCCCAAACCCATCCATAAACCATAAACTCTCCTCCTGGCCCTGCACCACCGGACTCACACTCACTGTCAATTCAGTCTGTGACAGCGCAAGACCCGGCGCTGAGATCACGGTTCTCACGGGATGACAGGATGAGAAGAATGATCCGGCGCTGCAGAGAGCGACACCTCACTGAAAGACACAGCCGGCCGAAGAACGGAGAGTAGGTAAAGCATACCTCCCAACTTTTGAAAATTGCAAAGAGGGACAATGTGTGCGGCGCACATCACGGCAGGTTTTTTCATACTAGGCCACGCCTCTAACTCCGCCCAAAGCATAATTACTGGAGCCCCTGAGGCAATATTTTTCTTGCGCTTCATTGTCCATATAAATATTAGCTCATAAATCATCAGATTATAGATATTTTAAGGTCCAAAATTGCACCAAATTATGAAGTTCTGGTCTAATATACAGGAAGAAACTATACAGACACTTTAGTAAGGAGCAAATTTAGTAAATTTATTGATGCACATTTATGTATTAATTCCCCAGGTCAGAAAGAGGGACATTTAAGGATCAAAGAGGGACTGGGGTCAAAAAGAGGGACACTTGGGAGGTATGGGTAAGTATGTCCACAACAGCTTCATACTGGGGGAGAGGGGGCACCTGGCAGTGGTGGCATATAATTAATACCCTGGATTCAGAATGGGGAGTTAAAAAATGAAAATATATGAATGAAATATATACGTTGAAAGAGGGGGGCAAAAAGGTAAAAGGGGGCGGGGTAATGGGGGTGGGGGGACCCAATCCAAAGTTTGACCTGGGGCCCTTAGAACTCTAGTTACTCCACTGACAGCAGCTATCTAAGGGCCCCTTTACACAGAAAAATAATGGGGGCAATTATTGGGAAGGAGGGTTCATGGGAAGAGTTTTCACAATAATTGCCTCATGTAAAGGTGGAGCCGATTACCTGATGAAGTGTGCGTTAAATTCATCGAGTGGTGCCGTCACCTAAGATTCTGCTCTTCTTTCCTGATAGTTGGCTGCTATGTTGGTCTGTGTGAAGGTGTCCTTTATGTGTATGAGGACCTCAAATTGACCCCCTCCCCCCACCAATTACAGATTTCAACATGCCCAATCCTTTTGTACTACTGCCAGCGGAGTCTAGAGGGCTACACATTACTTTGGAGGATGTCTGGAGGGGGATGTGGGGTCTTTGGATGGTAGAGCAGATGCAAACTACACCAAACTGAGAGCATAGGTGTAGGAGGGTTGGGGGAGTCAAACAAGTGAAGGTTATCTGGTGAGTAAGGCGGGCTTAGAAGTCAAAAACACCAAAATATTGGGCACTGGTTTTCTGGGATTAATATACTGAGCTCCAACCAGTGAGAATCCAACACCCTCCACTGATCAGCTGATTTCAGGAGCCACGGCCGCCGGAACTAGGACTGTGTACAGAGCTACCAGCTGACGGGTCCATACACTGCGTGGTGGCCGTGCCGTGGTTCTACAGCTCGTCTGCTTTAACTTCAATCATCAATAACTTATTCCTAGAAAACCCCTTAAAAGCACAAAACTGATGTCCGGGGCTGATACTGTGCCCATAGCCGGTCATAGGCCTGTGCTGCACCCCTGTACCCCTATACATAGACGACACTGCACTTGTATTTTACTGGGTTTGTGCCGTGTTCCCCTGGATTTGTTTTATTAAAGGGGTTATCCAATTTATGAAACACCCCCTCCCCCCACATATACCGGGCCCCTCAGAGGGTATATACTTACCCCCCTCCCAGCATCGCTCCTGGTCTCCGCACTACAGCTTCTCCCTACACATGGATGAAAACATCCCGTGTCTGGAGGGGGGGCAGGCAGGGACAGGGACGAGCCTCCCTAGCACCGCGGGTGATGATGGTGGTCACCATCCCCATCTGCCATTGGCTGCTCCCCGACACCAGATGTTTTCATCCATGTGTAGGGAGAAGCAGCAGCGGCAGTGCGGGGACCAGGAGTGGCACATGGAGCTGGATAAGTACATTACCAGTGAGGAGCCCGGCACATTTTGTGGGGGAAAGGGGTTAGAAATTGGATAACCCCTTAAAGGCAACCTCAACATGGGGAGCCTACTGGAAGCCCCACTGGACATAAAGCGACTAATGCAGGACTGGACCAGGTGATGAGCTGGAGATCATTATTGGACTCCTGCTGTTTCCATCACATCTGCAGATTTGCATATTTGGTACTAATCATTGATGAAATTTGCATATTTCTGACGGGACTGTAGGGATGAGGAGCTGTTGTCGTCTAGTCCTACGTCAGCAGGTTTCTTGTAATGGTGATCACTTACCACGATTGTTCCTCTTTTTATATATCTGGGACCTGCACAGATCTCCTGGACGCCACCAACTTCTGCTTCATCTGTGGCTTCTACGAGATAAAGTCTGAGAGGACGAACCTTTAGTCTGCCGACCTCAAGAACTTCTTCACTATCTTCTAGATCAAAGGTCATGCCGGAACTCTGAATCAGAGAGCGCTGCATTGTCCTAAGGGCAACCCAGCCGAACTGAGGAGCAGGAGGAGCTGAGCAGATTATATATAAAGAGAACCTGTCACCATGTAATCTGCAGGCAGTGTGTTATAGAGCAGGAGGAGCTGAGCAGATTATATATAAAGAGAACCTGTCACCGTGTAATCTGCAGGCAGTGTGTTATAGAGCAGGAGGAGCTGAGCAGATTATATATAAAGAGAACCTGTCACCATGTAATCTGCAGGCAGTGTGTTATAGAGCAGGAGGAGCTGAGCAGATTATATATAAAGAGAACCTGTCACCATGTAATCTGCAGGCAGTGTGTTATAGAGCAGGAGGAGCTGAGCAGATTATATATAAAGAGAACCTGTCACCATGTAATCTGCAGGCAGTGTGTTATAGAGCAGGAGGAGCTGAGCAGATTATATATATAAAGAGAACCTGTCACCATGTAATCTGCAGGCAGTGTGTTATAGAGCAGGAGGAGCTGAGCAGATTATATATAAAGAGAACCTGTCACCATGTAATCTGCAGGCAGTGTGTTATAGAGCAGGAGGAGCTGAGCAGATTATATATAAAGAGAACCTGTCACCATGTAATCTGCAGGCAGTGTGTTTATAGAGCAGGAGGAGCTGAGCAGATTATATATAAAGAGAACCTGTCACCATGTAATCTGCAGGCAGTGTGTTATAGAGCAGGAGGAGCTGAGAGCAGATTATATATAAAGAGAACCTGTCACCATGTAATCTGCAGGCAGTGTGTTATAGAGCAGGAGGAGCTGAGCAGATTATATATAAAGAGAACCTGTCACCATGTAATCTGCAGGCAGTGTGTTATAGAGCAGGAGGAGCTGAGCAGATTATATATAAAGAGAACCTGTCACCATGTAATCTGCAGGCAGTGTGTTATAGAGCAGGAGGAGCTGAGCAGATTATATATAAAGAGAACCTGTCACCGTGTAATCTGCAGGCAGTGTGTTATAGAGCAGGAGGAGCTGAGCAGATTATATATAAAGAGAACCTGTCACCATGTAATCTGCAGGCAGTGTGTTATAGAGCAGGAGGAGCTGAGCAGATTATATATAAAGAGAACCTGTCACCATGTAATCTGCAGGCAGTGTGTTATAGAGCAGGAGGAGCTGAGCAGATTATATATAAAGAGAACCTGTCACCATGTAATCTGCAGGCAGTGTGTTATAGAGCAGGAGGAGCTGAGCAGATTATATATAAAGAGAACCTGTCACCATGTAATCTGCAGGCAGTGTGTTATAGAGCAGGAGGAGCTGAGCAGATTATATATAAAGAGAACCTGTCACCATGTAATCTGCAGGCAGTGTGTTATAGAGCAGGAGGAGCTGAGCAGATTATATATAAAGAGAACCTGTCACCATGTAATCTGCAGGCAGTGTGTTATAGAGCAGGAGGAGCTGAGCAGATTATATATAAAGAGAACCTGTCACCATGTGTAATCTGCAGGCAGTGTGTTATAGAGCAGGAGGAGCTGAGCAGATTATATATAAAGAGAACCTGTCACCATGTAATCTGCAGGCAGTGTGTTATAGAGCAGGAGGAGCTGAGCAGATTATATATAAAGAGAACCTGTCACCATGTAATCTGCAGGCAGCAGTGTGTTTATAGAGCAGGAGGAGCTGAGCAGATTATATATAAAGAGAACCTGTCACCATGTAATCTGCAGGCAGTGTGTGTTATAGAGCAGGAGGAGCTGAGCAGATTATATATAAAAGAGAACCTGTCACCATGTAATCTGCAGGCAGGCAGTGTGTTATAGAGCAGGAGGAGCTGAGCAGATTATATATAAGAGAACCTGTC
>ONZH01020474.1:0-42509 GCA_900303285.1 Rhinella marina
CCCATCACGGGGATTTCCAACCGCCTGAAATAGCTGCACCACATCCTGATCACAGTGAATGTCCTCTGACCGCGGCCTCCAGTACTGCACAGAGGCCGACCTCCAGGAGGAGCGCCGGGGGGCCACCCCCACCCATCAGATCCGTGCAGGGTTAATTACTGAGCTGTGACGTGTCCTCCTGTAGAAGGAGCCTCCGTATATAACAGACGGCTCATCGCTATCAAGATCTCTGCTTGCTCTCAGTGAATGGGAACATTCTGAGAGCCGGCCCTGACCTCGTCCTCCTCACAGCTGATGTCCCGCTACATCCCGTCTTAAAGGGAACCCGTCACTTCCTGTACATGATTACAGGGGCGGCCATCTTATTCGCGCCGCTGTTTACTGCATTCAGAGACTGCTTTACAGCAGCGACATGGACCATAGGAGCCTGTAGCTGACTCACTGACTTCTATGGCACAGTGTTATGGGCGTGCTCTGTGACCTGTGCAGGGAGGGGGAGGAGATGAAATGTGATCATCACCTATTGCTTTCTATGGCACAGTGTTATGGGCGTGCTCTGTAACCTGTGCAGTGAGGGGGAGGAGATGAAATGTTATCATCACCTATTGCTTCCTATGGTACAGTGTTGTGGGCGTGCTCTGTGACCTGTGCAGGGAGGGAGAGGAGATGAAATGTGATCATCACCTATTGCTTTCTATGGTACAGTGTTGTGGGCGCGCTCTGTGACCTGTGCAGTGAGGGGGAGGAGATGAAATGTTATCATCACCTATTGCTTCCTATGGTACAGTGTTATGGGCGTGCTCTGTGACCTGTGCAGTGAGGGGGAGGAGATGAAATGTGATCATCACCTATTGCTTCCTATGGTACAGTGTTATGGGCGTGCTCTGTGACCTGTGCAGTGAGGGGGAGGAGATGAAATGTTATCATCACCTATTGCTTCCTATGGTACAGTGTTGTGGGCGTGCTCTGTGACCTGTGCAGTGAGGGGGAGGAGATGAAATGTGATCATCACCTATTGCTTCCTATGGCACGGTGTTGTGGGCATGCTCTGTGACCTGTGCAATGAGGGGGAGGAGATGAAATGTTATCATCACCTATTGCTTCCTATGGCACGGTGTTTGTGGGCGCGCTCTGTGACCTGTGCAGTGAGGGGGAGGAGATGAAATGTGATCATCACCTATTGCTTCCTATGGCACGGTGTTGTGGGCGTGCTCTGTGACCTGTGCAGTGAGGGGGAGGAGATGAAATGTGATCATCACCTATTGCTTCCTATGGCACGGTGTTGTGGGCGTGCTCTGTGACCTGTGCAGATGTAAATCAAGAAAACAAAAACAACCATAACCTTTTAAAATGATTTGCACATTATGTTGGCAGTGTAGCGCCCACGGTGGTGCCCGGCACTGCCACGTGGAGCCTGTCTTCAGTATCAGCAGAGTGTGACCGCTGTGAGGTGGGGGACCCTGATGAGTCCGCCCCGATACATATGGGCCCCTCCTGTTACTCACGTGTCGCCCTCTTCGGACAGGTAGGTCAGGCTGTCCAGGTGCTCGGTGTCCTGGCTGACAGTCTCCGGGGCTCCACTAGGGGGCAGACATGTCTGTGGCAGGGACTCTGTTAAAGAAACGGAGCCATAGGTGGAGTCCACCCGCTCCAGGTCCTGGGCGTCAGAGACTTTGTCCGAAGCGTCACCGAGTGTCGGCCGAGAGGCAGCAGCAGATGTGGGGGGTCCGTCACCCGGAGCGGAGGGAAGTCTCAGCGCGGCCTCCTCCTGCAGGGACTGCACAGAGTCCGCCAGCCCCGAGTCATAGCGCCCATCCTCCGGGGGCGTGGCCAGCTTCTTGGCTCCCCAATCCTCCGCCATGGTGGAGCGATCCAGGCGCCAGCTGCAAAACAAGACACGGCTCAGTACACAGGAGGGGGTGGGGGTGGAGCGACAGACGTGGCGACACCCCCCAGGGGGAGGGGACAGACGTGGCGACACCCCCAAGGGGGAGAGACACAAGACTCAGCTCAATACAACTAGAGGGGTATATACGTGGTGACGCCCCCAGGGGCAGAAACACCAGACGTGGCTATGCACCCCCCAGGGGGAGGGCACAAGACGTTAAAGAATCCCCCCACCCCCGGGGAGAGGGGCGCGAGACGTGGCTGCGCCCACCGGGGGAGAGGGGGCGCGAGAACGTGGCTGCGCCCACCGGGGGGGAGAGGGGCGCGAGACGTGGCTGCGCCCACCGGGGGAGAGGGGCGCGAGACGTGGCTGCGCCACCGGGGGGAGAGGGGCGCGAGACGTGGCTGCGCCCACCGGGGGGAAGAGGGGCGCGAGACGTGGCTGCGCCCACCGGGGGGAGAGGGGCGCGAGACGTGGCTGCGCCCAACCGGGGGGAGAGGGGCGCGAGACGTGGCTGCGCCCACCGGGAGGGGGAGAGGGGCCGAGCGAGACGTGGCTGCGCCCACCGGGGAGGAGAGGGGGCGCGAGACGTGGCTGCGCCCACCGGGGGAGAGGGGGCGCGAGAGACGTGGCTGCGCCCACCGGGGGAGAGGGCGCGAGACGTGGCTGCGCCCACCGGGGGGAGAGGGGCGCGAGACGTGGCTGCGCCCACCGGGGGAGAGGAGGGCGCGAGACGTGGCTGCGCCCACCGGGGGGAGAGGGGCGCGAGACGTGGCTGCGCCCACCGGGGGGAGAGGGGCGCGAGACGTGGCTGCGCCACCGGGGGAGAGGGGCGCGAGACGTGCGCCCCACCGGGGGGAGAGGGGCGCGAGACGTGGCTGCGCCCACCGGGGGGAGAGGGCGCGAGACGTGGCTGCGCCCACCGGCGGGGGAGAGGGGCGCGAGACGTGGCTGCGCCCACCGGGGGGAGAGGGGCGCGAGACGTGGCTGCGCCCACCGGGGGAGAGAGGGAGCGCGACGTGGCTGCGCCCACCGGGGGGAGAGGGGCGCGAGAGACGTGAGCTGCGCCCACACCGGGGGAGAGGGGCGCGAGACGTGGCTGCGCCCACCGGGGGAGAGGGGCGCGAGACGTGGCTGCGCCCCACCGGGGGGAGAGGGGCGCGAGACGTGGCTGCGCCCCCCGGGGGGAGAGGACCCGAGACGTGGCTGTGCCCACCGGGGGGAGAGGACCCGAGACGTGGCTGCGCCCACCGGGGGGAGAGGGGCGCGAGACGTGGCTGCGCCCACCGGGGGGAGAGGGGCGCGAGACGTGGCTGCGCCCACCGGGGGGAGAGGGGCGCGAGACGTGGCTGCGCCCACCGGGGGTAGAGGACCCGAGACGTGGCTGCGCCCCCAGAGTATAAGACACAAGACGTCACAGAACCACCCCTGGGGAGAGACACAATATGTTAGGACGCCCCCAAGGGGCCCGCGGGGAGGGGTAGGTGGCAATAAGGTTATAACACAGGACCCTGGGTGCAGTAGGAGCACTACAGATACTACAGTGACCTGGAGGAGACGGGGTCCTGACCCGCTGAAGCTCTCACCTAACACTTCAGAGACGCCCGCAGCAGCTCCATCTTCAGATTACGGCACCACAGAACCAGGAAAAGCCAAAGACAGAACAGCGCCCAATAGCAGCAGGGGTTACTCAGACCAGCACCAATAACAAGCCACGTACTACCGACGTCACCGATGGCTCCTCCCATCACAAGAGTGTATACCTCGGCCGTAGGCGGGTAATGGTCTGTCACATGACCGAAAAGGGCGGGACTCATCGTCTGTACAGCTGTGTGGGCGGGGACTGCGGCGACAGCTGCTTGCATAGCTTAGAGTTTGTTACAGTGTATCAGTGAAGGCAGGAGCACAACAGGGGGAAGGAGGAAAATGGGAGGGGGGTGTACCAAACCCTCAGTCTGATCCCGACTCCTCTTATAGCTGAGGTAAAGGGGCCTGCAGAAGATGGACGAGACCCCCCCCCCCCATTTATGTCCTGTCCCCCGATTATTACCGCCCCTGATGAGACCCCCGTCCCATTTATGTCCTGCCCCTTGATGAGACCCCCGACTCATTTCTGTCCTGCCCCCACTTATTACCGTCCCTTGATGAGACCCCCCACCCCATTTATGTCCTGCCCCCGCTTATTACCGCCCCTGATGAGACCCTCTGCCCCATTTATGTCCTGCCCCCGCTTATTACCGCCCCTGATGAGACCCTCTGCCCCATTTATGTCCTGCCCCCACTTATTACCGCCCCTGATGAGACCCTCTGCCCCATTTATGTCCTGCCCCTTGATGAGACCCTCTGCCCCATTTATGTCCTGCCCCCACTTATTACCGCCCCTGATGAGACCCTTGCCCCTGCTTATTCCATCTGTACAGCGCCCCCTGCTCTATGTCCACCTCACATATGCTCAGCTCCATCCTTTCTGGACACGCCCCCTGAGCTGGC
Source organism: Rhinella marina (assembly GCA_900303285.1). Taxonomy (NCBI): domain Eukaryota; kingdom Metazoa; phylum Chordata; class Amphibia; order Anura; family Bufonidae; genus Rhinella; species Rhinella marina. The sequence goes on from ONZH01020474.1 coordinate 4,379, forward strand.
AGCTCTCTGGATCCATGTGGCTGGTTCTGGTTTCTTGGGAAGAGATCGTCCTGTCCTGTATAATGGCTGATTTTCTTTTTTTTTTTTACATTAATGAGGTAACCCCTGTAATGGAAAGCCCCTCCACATGAGAACCCCCCTCAGAGCGGAATATGCCATTGGGTGCTGCTAGGGTTGCCACCCGGCCGGTATTTTAGTGGCCCCACCAGTGCCGGTATTTTTTTCTACCTATGAGACGTCATCACGCTGGAGGCCGGTCCTGTCCGGAGCCTCCAGTCAACAGCGCCAGCAAATGGAGGAGGGGAGGGCAGAGAAGGGGGCACTAATGGGGGCATTATTCGTCCTGGGGGACACTAATAGTGGCATTACTATTACTGGGAGGCACTAATGGGGGCATTAATTCTGGAGGGCACTAATAGGGGCATTATTAATATGTGGGGGACACTAATGGGGGCATTACTACGAATGGGGGCATTAATATATGGGGGGCGCTAATGGGGGCATTAATATATGGGGGGCGCTAATGGGGCATTAATATATGGGGGCGCTAATAGGGGCATTATTAATATGTGGGGGACACTAATGGGGGCATTACTACAAATGGGGGCATTACTATTATGGTGGGCAATAATGGGGGCATTAATATGTGGGGGGCGCTAATGGGGGCATTACTATTACTGGGGGTACTAATGGGGCATTAATATGTGGGGGCACTAATGGGGGCATTAATATGTGGGGGGCGCTAATGGGGCATTACTATTACTGGGGGTACTAATGGGGGCATTACTATTACTGGGGGTACTAATGGGGGCATTACTATTACTGGGGGTACTAATGGGGGCAATACTATTACTGGGGGTACTAATGGGGGCATTACTATTACTGGGGTACTAATGGGGGCATTAATATTATGTGGGGGCACTAATGGGGGCAATACTATTACTGGGGTACTAATGGGGGCATTAATATGATGTGGGGGCACTAATGGGGGCAATACTATTACTGGGGGTACTAATGGGGGCAATACTATTACTGGGGGTACTAATGGGGGCATTAATATGTGGGGGCACTAATGGGGGCATTACTATTACTGGGGGTACTAATGGGGCATTAATATTACTGGGGGTACTAATGGGGCATTAATATGTGGGGGGCACTAAAGAGGGCATTACTATCACTGAGGGCACTTCTCCGTCCTCCGGCGGGCGTTCCTGGCCTCGGCAGTGGAGACGTTTCCAGCAGTGTGCGGGGCCCGGTCCGAGGGCTGAAGCCGTGAGGCGCCACCTGGAGGTAACAGCACAACCTCAACCTCGATCCAGGACGTTAACCTCCTAACAGTCCCGTTAAAATTGGAAAAACCCTCCAAAAACTGTCACTTTTTTATTGTAGATTTTTAACGTGTCTGCAGTAAATCTTGTTGGCGCACGACCCCGGGGACAATAGTGTATATTTAACCCCTTAGTGACATCATTCATTTTAGGCTTAAGAACCAATAATATTTTGTCCTTTGTGTTTTAGCGGTCATAACTTATTAATTTTTTTCTTCTAAATTTTTTTTTTTTTGCGGGATTAGTTGTAGGTTTTTTAGGAACCATTTTGGGGTATATATTGTGTATGAAATAACTTTTATGTTATTTTTAGGGGGAAAGATTAAAAAAAACCGCAATTTTTATATTATTTTGTGAAATTTTTTTACAGCATTTACTGTGTGGTAAAAATAACGTATTTTTATTATTTGGGTCACTACACTGATGATGATGATGATGTCACATTTCTGTATATTTTTACTATTTTCCCTCCTGTCAGCTCTGCAGCTGCTCCCTCATTCTCCTCCACACTGACAAGGAGAGGGAGCGGCTGCTTTATCTGCTCATATCTCTGGTATGGTACTAGCTAGAGATTGTATTGTTTGAAAGCTGACATTCCACGCTTTCAGACAATACCAGAATGACAGCAATCTGTTCAGTACAGGGGAAAATATCACGGATAGAAATCGGGATGCAGCTGAAAGTGAAAGTAAAAGCAAGTTTTACCTGTCATTATTCCCAACTTGATTTCTTTAGCTGTCATTCTGGTCTTGTATGAAAGACTGGAATGTCAGCTTTCAAACAAGACCAGTTGCATGTTTCTGGGTGCTACCATTCAGGCAGCCCTCCCCCCTCCAGTTAGCTACTGTTCCCACTGCTGGAGCAGGACTCGGTGGTTAAATGGCCGCCCTCCCGCTCCAAATGTTTCTGCAGTTCAGGGTAAAGCTTTGGTGGAGCCGTTCTATTCGTAAGCCGGCGGTCGCCCGAGTGTTCTGTACGTACAGACGGTGATCATACCGCCACATAGGAGTAGTCACTGGGGAATAACTCTGGGCCTTAGTCTGGGTCAGAGCCTCGAGGCTGGTAGACCCGCCTCCTGTCCACCTCCGTACGTGGTCCCAGGATCCACACGTGTGAGGTGTCGTCTACTCCAGGGCTGTGGAGTCGGTAAGCCAATGCCCCGACTCCAACTCAGACTCCCTCGTACATGGAGCAGGTATAAGTGATAACTTTAAACAAACTTTGTATAAATCAATAGTACAGATAAGTCATGACAAAAAGAGTCTGTAATATATGTGTAATCTATGTTCTACTAGATATCTTTACTCTGAACTTCCAGTATCAGGCTTCTCTGGGTACAGATCACTAAGGGCCTGATGTATGAACACTGTCTAGGTCTAAGACTTTCTTTGTTGCCCATAGCAACCAATCAGAGCTCCCCTTTCATTTCTCCAGAACACTATATGAAATGAAACGGGGAGCTCTGATTGGTTTCTGTGGGACAGTTCCCATACATAAGGCCCGAGGTGTTTTACATCAGAGGAAAAGCAAACTAAAACATAAAGCAGAGAGAACATGCACTGGACAAGTGATTTATGCAGAGTTTATTGAAAGTTTAGATATACTAAGAAGTACTTGCCTTAAAGGGGTTTTCTCTGTAGGTTGATTCACTGGCAGTTTTCACTCACTCTGTCTCCTCAGGCTGGTGTGTGTGTGTGTGTGTGTGGGGGGGTTCTCCAGCAGTTATTACTCTGACAGGAGATTGTGATCTCTAACACAATTACAGGTAAAGCTTCTCAGTCCTCACAACACTTGGACCTTTTGCTTACTGCAGGTAATCACTCAGAGCTCAGTCCCATCATTCTTTACTGCTCTCAGCCAATCAGATAACAGTCTATCTGGTCTGCAGGTTACCATAGAAACCTGTGTGCAGTGAGAGACCTGCTGAACTGTGTATAGTTCATGACTGACCAATGTATTTAGAAAATGTCTTCTTTTAACTGTCCCTTTATGATGAAAGCTAATCTTTGTAACTAGTGAGAAAACCCCTTTAACCCTGTTTTCTCCAGCAGATCTGAGATGAGTGCAGCCATTCCTTCCCAGTGCCTTTTTCCTCTGATCTGTAGCGGAGGAGCTTCACTACTGAGCATCTACATAAAGGGCAGCACACAGTCATCTCAACTGAAAGCCTTAGATCAGGAACAGAACAGACATTTATAGGACATTTCATCATTTTCCCAAATTCTTATGAAGATATATTCAGCACATACTGCATTGAACTACCTGTACCAATTTATTATATATTGTCTGAGTCGGTCCATTTTATACCGACACCAACTCCGACTCCACCAAAATGGACACAGCCCTGGTCTGCTCAGCACTCACAGGATAGACATAAAGGGGGTCATTTTTTAAGGCCGGCACTGGCGGTGGATCCGCTAGAGTTATGTAGGGGCGCCGGCCTCTCCATAACTTCACCACATCCAGCGTCAGTCTATATGTAAGAAGCTTCCTTGTCTTATATTTAGACCATTTTCTACGCCTAAAACAGCGGTAGAAAATGGTGAATGAGACCGACCTGCCGCCCCTCCACCGCCCAGGCCGCGCCCACTTTTTTAGACCTAGAGGGGAAAAGTCACATATTGCGGCACAAAGGACCTTTGCACCATCGTCTGCACCAGAAATATGCCGAATATCGGCCCCCAAATGTCCTTATCTCAGGAGGTTATAGACTCCGCGCCGCCCGGTTTGGGGCAGAATACATAAAAGATAAATGCAGAAAAGTGGGCGGAGCCTGTGGAGAACGTGCCGGAAAGCATCTAACGCAAGTGACGTAATGTGAACAGACACCAATAAAAATGGTGATGTCATTAATAAAAATAAGCCAAGTCCGTTTTGAGGTTTAAGCCATTGGGATAGCGGCCGGCCATAGTCAGTATCCAGACATCTGAGGGGAACGCCCCCCTGGGTCGCAGCACTTTTGCGGTTGCTTTCTCCTGGACTGAGCTTGTATGTTCACACAGTGCACTGCGGCGGCGGTCAGGCTTTGTCTTCAGGACGGGCTATGCTGGTCACACGTCCACTGATTCTAGTTTTCCTGCCACGTGTAGTGCAGCCCGTACACTGGAGCTTCTGTATAACGGAGGTGCGATCGCGGATGAGGCAGCGGATGAGGCACCAGCCACAGAGGTCACACCCCGGCCACCTACCTCCACCCATTACATAATATAGCCTTCACTGGGGGTCATCATCTAATAGCGGTAAGTATCTATGGAGAACAGGAGACATCCGTGGTTCGTGGCTTGATGTGTCCTATTCTTGTGGCGACTCCTGTTTACGGACTTGGCCTGTTGGTACCAGATTCCTGTAACCTCCCTGTCCTACAGGGGTCACCAGCAGGGGGCAGACAGAGGCGATTAACGTGGATGATGGGAGTCTGAATACTCTTTATTAATATAAAACATAAAGAAAATCGCAAAACAGTAAAACGGTATAAAAAGAAACAGTGCAGACGAGTGGTGGATGATGGGGGTTACTCAGTGCAGGGGAGTGGTGGATGATGGGGGTTACTCAGTGCAGGGGAGTGGTGGATGATGGGGGTTACTCAGTGCAGGGGAGTGGTGGATGATGGGGGTTACTCAGTGCAATCTGTGATATGCAGGGGACAGTGATAGACATCTCATACCGGCCCAGACCCTGCAGATATAAAATGATCACAGGACTGCTGTGAAAAAAGGTGACCCGATGACAGTACAGCCACCGATACCGACCAACAGGTGACAAACCAGGAGAATAATCAGTAAAAGTGTCCAGATATCTCCTCCCTGAACTGCACAAAACTACTACATACAGTACATGTACTGAGTTACATCCTGTATTACACTCCAGAGCCGCACTCACTATTCTGCTGGTGCAGTCACTGTGTACATGCATTACTTATCCTGCACTGATCCTGAGTTACATCCTGTATTATACTCCAGAGCTGCACTCACTATTCTGCTGGTGCAGTCACTGTGTACATACATTACTTATCCTGTACTGATCCTGAGTTACATCCTGTATTATACTCCAGAGCTGCACTCACTATTCTGCTGGTGCAGTCACTGTGTACATACATTACTTATCCTGTAATAATCCTGAGTTACATCCTGTATTATACTCCAGAGCTGCACTCACTATTCTGCTGGTGCAGTCACTGTGTACATACATTACTTATCCTGTACTGATCCTGAGTTACATCCTGTATTATACTCCAGAGCTGCACTCACTATTCTGCTGGTGCAGTCACTGTGTACATGCATTACTTATCCTGTACTGATCCTGAGTTACATCCTGTATTATACTCCAGAGCTGCACTCACTATTCTGCTGGTGCAGTCACTGTGTACATGCATTACTTATCCTGTACTGATCCTGAGTTACATCCTGTATTATATTCCAGAGCTGCACTCACTATTCTGCTGGTGCAGTCACTGTTGTACATACATTACTTATCCTGTACTGATCCTGAGTTACATCCTGTATTATACTCCAGAGCCGCACTCACTATTCTGCTGGTGCAGTCACTGTGTACATACATTACTTATCCTGTACTTATCCTGAGTTACATCCTGTATTATACTCCAGAGCTGCACTCACTATTCTGCTGGTGCAGTCACTGTGTACATACATTACTTATCCTGTACTGATCCTGAGTTACATCCTGTATTATACTCCAGAGCCGCACTCACTATTCTGCTAGTGCAGTCACTGTGTACATACATTACTTATCCTGTACTGATCCTGAGTTACATCCTGTATTATCCTCCAGAGCTGCACTCACTATTCTGCTGGTGCAGTCACTGTGTACATACATTACTTATCCTGTACTGATCCTAGTTACATCCTGTATTATACTCCAGAGCTGCACTCACTATTCTGCTGGTGGAGTCACTGTATACATACATTACTTATCCTGTACTGATCCTGAGTTACATCCTGTATTATACTCCAGAGCTGCACTGCACTATTCTGCTGGTGTAGTCACTGTGTACATACATTACTTATCCTGTACTTATCCTGAGTTACATCCTGTATTACACTCCAGAGCCGCACTCACTATTCTGCTGGTGCAGTCACTGTGTACATACATTACTTATCATGTACTGATCCTGAGTTACATCCTGTATTATCCTCCAGAGCTGCACTCACTATTCTGCTGGTGCAGTCATTGTGTACATACATTACTTATCCTGTACTGATCCTGAGTTACATCCTGTATTATACTCCAGAGCTGCACTCACTATTCTGCTGGTGCAGTCACTGTGTACATACATTACTTATCCTGTACTGATCCTGAGTTACATCCTGTATTACACTCCAGAGCCGCACTCACTATTCTGCTGGTGCAGTCACTGTGTACATACATTACTTATCCTGTACTGATCCTGAGTTACATCCTGTATTACACTCCAGAGCTGCACTCACTATTCTGCTGGTGGAGTCACTGTGTACATACATTACTTATCCTGTACTGATCCTGAGTTACATCCTGTATTACACTCCAGAGCTGCACTCACTATTCTGCTGGTGCAGTCACTGTGTACATACATTACTTATCCTGTACTGATCCTGAGTTACATCCTGTATTATACTCCAGAGCTGCACTCAGTAGATTGCTCTGGTGATTTGTATTCTGGGAGATGTCAGGTCTGTGCAGTCCTCTGATGTTATACTGCCCCCTGCAGTTGTCAGGGCTTTTGCTGACAAGCTTGCTGACTGTTTCCAGTATGACGCAGCAGAACTGTAGCTGTGACCAGTGTTACAGGGATCAGGGGCGCAGTCAGTCCTGAACTTTCGCGCTGTAACCTCTGACGCAGATATCCTGCCACCGGGGAGAACTTCCCTGTGAATATATATATGGATAGACGGGCGAGTCTGCTGCGAACACAAGGGGGCGCCAGTCTGACCTCACGACTCACATGACCACTGGTCAATTACCCCCTTTATGCCATAATCCTTCAGTCCTGGCCGGGCGTGCCGCCATTACCCATGATGTCTCTGTTATTCCTTCTTGCGGAAGAACTTTCTGAAGACAGATTTATTCCGCAGCTTCGGGTCCGCCGTGTGCGTGTTGAAGAACGCCCCCTGGGGGGCAGCAAAGGAATGACAGCGTCCACGGCGGAGCAGGGGGTCATCAATATAAAGGGTCACTGAGCAGCTGGAGACGGGCGTCACCTTCTGATACATGACTGTAAGAAAGAGGAGGGAACACCCGTGATTAAGGGAGAAGCGGCGCTCTCAGTGATGTCACCGCTGATCTCAGTGATGTCACCGCTGATCTCTAGTGATGTCACCGCTGATCTAAGTGATGTCACCGCTGATCTCTGCATTCTCAGTGATGTCAGCGCTGATCTCAGTGATGTCACCGCTGATCTCTGCACTCAGTGATGTCACTGCTGATCTCAGTGATGTCACCGGTGATCTCTAGTGATGTCACCGCTTATCTAAGTGATGTCACCGCCGACCTCTGCATTCTCAGTGATGTCACAGCTGATCTCTAGTGATGGATAGGCTGCATTCTCAGTGATGTCACCCCTGATCTCTAGTGATGGATAGGCGGCATTCTCAGTGATGTCACCGCTGATCTCTAGTGATGGATAGGCGGCATTCTCAGTGATGTCACCGCTGATCTCTAGTGATGTCACTGCTGATCTCTGCACTCAGTGATCTCACTGCTGATCTCAGTGATGTCACCGCTGATCTCAGTGATGTCACCGCTGATCTCTAGTGATGTCACCGCTGATCTAAGTGATGTCACCGCTGATCTCTGCATTCTCAGTGATGTCAGCGCTGATCTCAGTGATGTCACCGCTGATCTCTGCACTCAGTGATGTCACTGCTGATCTCAGTGATGTCACCGGTGATCTCTAGTGCTGTCACCGCTTATCTAAGTGATGTCACCGCCGACCTCTGCATTCTCAGTGATGTCACAGCTGATCTCTAGTGAATGGATGGGCTGCTTATCTCACCTGAGCTGAAGGACTGTGACCTCCTCCTGCTGGTCGGGTTATTATCAGGGTCTCCATCTTCATCACACAGCGGGAAGCTTCCTGGCGGCAGATGATGATGATGATGATGAGATTTCACTCTGGCAGCGCCTGACAAATGAAGAGGACAATGAGAATTCCATTCTGACGACACGTGTACAGATATCGGACTGTGTGGTGGGGGCTGTAGGGCGCAGGGTTCCCTCAGCTGCTGAGGTAAAGAATGCGCTGTCTGTTCCTGAAGCGCAGTTTGCCGGAGCCGTTTTGTTTAGACTTTAGTTCATGGGCTGGACTTTAGTGGACTGGTTTGGTAGGTTTGGTAGAGGGACCTGCCGTTCCCTCCCTCCAGTACCGAGCTTTCGCCCTGCCTGAGGAGATCCCAGGTGAGGCTACTGGGATCATTACTGGGGAATTCTGATGTATGGTTAGCGCCCAGACGGGCCGGTGTTTCTGTAATGTTTGGTGTTGTACTTCGTGTGCTGGACGTGGTTCTCCTCCTCCACACCATGATCCTGTGGTTTAGGGTAAGTTCACATCTGCATTACCTGTTCCTGTACCGGAATTCACCGTATCCGACACAGCTGAATACCGCCGTTCACCGCCAGACTCCAGTAACTACAATGGGATCCGGACAGTTGTCGGCATGAGTGCCAGGCCAGAATAGATTACCAGATCAAATAAGGCAGATGTGAACATATCCTTAGGAGATCCCAGGAACAGTCTAACACCCACATAACAATGGGGGGGGGGTGTCTCACCTGTTGCCACATTCTCTGTCTCCTTCCAAGATGGCAGATCATATACTGGAACCATATCTGCAGCTTGTGCTGGTATAGACTTGTGCAAATCTGGCATCAAAGATCTTAAAGGATGAACAGACAAAATGACAAAAAACTCATAATAATAAATATTGACCCCCCAAAATATCGTATAGTGACAATAACTGACCTCCACATACCACACAATGACCATAACTGACCCTAGATACCACACAATGACCATAAGTGACCTCCACATACCACACAATGACCATAAGTGACCTCCAAATACCACACAATGACCATAAGTGACCTCCAAATACCACACAATGACCATAACTGACCTCCAGATACCACACAATGACCATAACTGACCTCCAGATACCACACAATGACCATAACTGACTCCAGATACTACTAAATGATCAGAACTGACCTCCAGGTACCACTCACTGACCATAACTGATCCCTAGATACCACACAATGACCATAAGTGACCTCCAAATACCACACAATGACCATAAGTGACCTCCAGATACCACACAATGACCATAACTGACCTCAAGATACTACACAATGACCATAACTGACCTCCAGATACCACACAATGACCATAAACTGACCTCAAGATACTACACAATGACCATAACTGACCTCCAGATACCACACAATGACCATAACTGACCTCCAGATACCACACAATGACCATAACTGACCCCGAATACTACTAAATGATCAGAACTGACCTCCAGGTACCACTCACTGGCCATAACTGAACCCTAGATACCACACAATAACCATAACTGACTCCCAGATACCAAACACTGCAAATAACTGACCCCAGATACTACTAAATGATCATAACTGATCCCTAGATACCACAAAATTACCATAACTGACCCTAGATACTACTAAATGATCATAATTGACCTCCAGATACCACAAAATGACCATAAGTGACCTCTAGATACCACAGAAGAATGACCATAATGGACTCCCAAATACCACACAATGACCATAAGTGACCCCAGATACCATTCAATGACAATAACTGACCTCCAGATAGTGACCTCCATGTAGTGACCATAACTGACCTCCAGATACCACACAATGACCATAAGTGACCCCAAGATACCACACAATGACCATAAGTGACCCCAAGATACCACACAATGACCATAAGTGAACCCTAGATACCAACAAATGACCATAACTTACTCCCAGATACCACACAATAACCATAAGTGACCCCAGATACCATTCAATGTCCATAACTGACCTCCAGACACCATGTAGTAACCATAACTGACCCCTAGATGCAACACAATGACCATAACTAACCTCCGGACTGAGAATGACCATAACTGATCCATGGAAACACAGGACAATGGAAATGATGGGGGGATGTGCTGTAACCCACATCCTCAGGGGTCCCATAGACTCACACAATAATATACTATTAATGGTGGCCACCATGATCTCACCGAGATAAGACTCTTGGGCAGACAGCCAGCTTGGAGGTCATCGCTGCCTCCCTGAGGAGATCTGAGTCTTCCATTCCTGCAGATAAGAGAAGGTCATGTGATACGGTTCCAGAGGATTCCACCACACATTGTCCGGTCTCTCCTCACCCTCCATGTGTCTTTATCCTTTCAGGATACGATGTCCCCTTTAACATCAGTCACACGAGCAAACCTCCAGATCAGCACTTACCTACCTCCTCCAGATCAGCACTTACCTCTTCCAGATCAGCACCTACCTCCTCCAGATCAGAACTTACCTCCTCCAGATCAGCACCTACCTCCTCCAAATCAGAACTTACCTCCTCCAGATCAGCACCTACCTCCTCCAGATCAGCACCTACCTCCTCCAGATCAGCACCTACCTCCTCCAGATCAGCACTACCTCCTCCAGATCAGCACCTACCTCCTCCAGATCAGCACTTACCTCCTCCAGATCAGCACTTACCTCCTCCAGATCAGCACCTATCTCCTGGTTGTACATGACTTGTTCTTATCAGTTACTAGATCATTCATGTAATGATTACAGAACCTCACAGTTCACCCAGTCACTGCCCTATCTGCCAACTCCATGCCAGTATGACCATAGCTGCCAGTATGACCAGATGTAGTGCTGGGTTTGAGGGGCCACTCACCTGAGTTATGGTGCAGTTTTGTCACCCACTGGTGGAGGGACTCTGGGGTCGGGGCCCGAAACAAATATTCAGATCCGTCTATTAATCTGCAGGAACAGATGTGAGAATAAATGGGAGGGAACTGATGGCTATACAGTGTGTATACAGTGACATGCAAAAGTTTGAGCTCCCCTGGTCAAGATGAAACGATCTCCAAAAGGCATAAAGTTACAGATGACATTCCCTTTGTAGTTTAAAGGGGTATTCCCTTCTCATGTAGTTTGTATAGTTAGATATAGCCATACCAATATTATTACTAATAGAATGTATTTATATAAAATGTACCGTTTAGAAGATTTGCCTATTTGTATTTCCATTGTCCCACACACATCAGCAGGCCGTTGCCCCTGGTTACCACCACCTCAGCCATGTAGTAGTGGTGGCCGGCTTACTCCTGTTCAAACCCGCTCTGAGGTAACTGCTGTATTGTGAACGCACATTACATGAGCATGAGGAGACACATCTTAGGGTTGTAGCATTTTTGTCTGAGCTTCCAAAACGCAGAGAAACGTTTCCTGTTCCAAGATCAATTCATCTCTATGGAGCAGGATCCGTTTATAAAGTCTGCGTTTTGGACGGATCCTGACCATTGTGAAAGTACCCTAAGATGTGTCTCCGCATGCTCATGTAATGTGCATTCACAATACAGCAGTTACCTCAGAGCAGGTTTGAACAGGAACAAGCTGGCCACCACTACTACATGGCCACGGTGGTCGTAACTAGGGGCAACGGCCTGACTGATGTGTGTGGGACAATGGATATACAAATGGGAAAATCTTCTAAACTGTACATTTTATATAAATACATTCTATTAGTAATAATATTGGAATGGCTATATCTAGATATCCCCTTTAAGCAAAAACATTTTTTATTTTCATTTTTTATATTTACAAAAATCACAAAAAATGTAAAATGGTCCGAAACAAAACGTTGGGCCTCCTGCATGGTTAGTACCTAGTACTGCCCCCTTTGGTAAGTATCACAGCTTGTAAACACTTTTTGTAGCAGCCAAGAGTCTTTCAGTTCTTGTTTGAGGGATTTTCCTCCATTCTTCCTTGCAGACATCTTCCAGTTCTGTGAGATTCCTGGGCCGTCTTGCATGTTCTGCCCTTTTGAGGTCTATGCACAGATTTTCAGTGATGTTCAGATTAGGGGACTGTGAGGGCCATGGTAAAACCTTCAGAAAATGAGGGGACTGTGAGGACCATGGTAAAAACTTCAGCAGACCAGGGGACTGTGAGGGCCATGGTAAAACCTTCAGCAGATGAGGGGACTGTGAGGACCATGGTAAAACCTTCAGCAGATCAGAGGACTGTGAGGACCATGGTAAAACCTTCAGCAGATCAGAGGACTGTGAGGACCATGGTAAAACCTTCAGCAGATCAGGGGACTGTGAGGGCCATGGGACAACCTTCAGCAGATCAGGGGACTGTGAGGGCCATGGTAAAACCTTCAGCAGATCAGGGCTGTGAGGACCATGGTAAAACCTTCAGCAGATCAGGGACTGTGGAGGACCATGGTAAAACCTTCAGCAGATCAGAGGACTGTGAGGACCATGGTAAACCTTCAGCAGATCAGGGACTGTGAGGACCATGGTAAAACCTTCAGCAGATCAGGGGACTGTGAGGGCCATGGTAAAACCTTCAGCAGATCAGGGGACTGTGAGGACCATGGTAAAACCTTCAGCAGATCAGGGGACTGTGAGGGCCATGGGTAAAACCTTCAGCAGATCAGGGGACTGTGAGGACCATGGTAAAACCTTCAGCAGATCAGGGACTGTGAGGACCATGGTAAAAACCTTCAGCAGATCAGAGGACTGTGAGGACCATGGTAAAACCTTCAGCAGATCAGGGGACTGTGAGGACCATGGTAAAACCTTCAGCAGATCAGGGACTGTGAGGACCATGGTAAAACCTTCAGCAGATCAGAGGACTGTGAGGACCATGGTAAAACCTTCAGCAGATCAGGGACTGTGAGGACCATGGTAAAACCTTCAGCAGATCAGAGGACTGTGAGGACCATGGTAAAAACCTTCAGCAGATCAGGGGACTGTGAGGACCATGGTAAACCTTCAGCAGATCAGAGGACTGTGAGGACCATGGTAAAAACCTTCAGCAGATCAGAGGACTGTGAGGACCATGGTAAAACCTTCAGCAGATCAGGGGACTGTGAGGACCATGGTAAAACCTTCAGCAGATCAGGGGACTGTGAGGACCATGGTAAAACCTTCAGCAGATCAGAGACTGTGAGGGCCATGGTAAAACCTTCAGCAGATCAGGGGACTGTGAGGACCATGGTAAAACCTTCAGCAGATCAGGGACTGTGAGGACCATGGTAAAACCTTCAGCAGATCAGAGGACTGTGAGGGCCATGGTAAAACCTTCAGCAGATCAGGGGACTGTGAGGACCATGGTAAAACCTTCAGCAGATCAGGGACTGTGAGGACCATGGTAAAACCTTCAGCAGATCAGGGGACTGTGAGGGCCATGGTAAACCTTCAGCAAGATCAGGGGACTGTGAGGACCATGGTAAAACCTTCAGCAGATCAGAGGACTGTGAGGACCATGTAAAACCTTCAGCAGATCAGAGGACTGTGAGGACCATGGTAAAACCTTCAGCAGATCAGAGGACTGTGAGGGCCATGGTAAAACCTTCAGCAATCAGGACTGAGGACATGGTAAAACCTTCAGCAGATCAGGGACTGTGAGGACCATGGTAAAACCTTCAGCAGATCAGAGGACTGTGAGGGCCATGGTAAAACCTTCAGCAGATCAGGGGACTGTGAGGACCATGGTAAAACCTTCAGCAGATCAGAGGACTGTGAGGACCATGGTAAAACCTTCAGCAGATCAGGGGACTGTGAGGACCATGGTAAAACATTCAGCAGATCAGAGGACTGTGAGGCCATGGTAAACCTTCAGCAGATGAGGGGACTGTGAGGACCATGGTAAAACCTTCAGCAGATCAGGGGACTGTGAGGGCCATGGTAAAAAACCTTCAGCAGATCAGGGGACTGTGAGGACCATGGTAAAACCTTCAGCAGATCAGGAGGACTGTGAGGGCCATGGTAAAACCTTCAGCAGATCAGGGGACTGTGAGGACCATGGTAAAAACCTTCAGCAGATCAGGGGACTGTGAGGACCATGGTAAAACCTTCAGCAGATCAGGGGACTGTGAGGCCATGGTAAAACCTTCAGCAGATTCAGGGGACTGTGAGGACCATGGTAAAAACCTTCAGCAGATCAGGGGACTGTGAGGACCATGGTAAAACCTTCAGCAGATCAGAGACTGTGAGGACCATGGTAAAAACCTTCAGCAGATCAGGGAACTGTGAGGACCATGGTAAAACCTTCAGCAGATCAGAGGACTGTGAGGACCATGGTAAAACCTTCAGCAGATCAGAGGACTGTGAGGGCCATGGTAAAACCTTCAGCAGATCAGGGGACTGTGAGGACCATGGTAAAACCTTCAGCAGATCAGGGGACTGTGAGGGCCATGGTAAAACCTTCAGCAGATCAGGGGACTGTGAGGACCATGGTAAAACCTTCAGCAGATCAGGGGGACTGTGAGGGCCATGGTAAAACCTTCAGCAGATCAGGGGACTGTGAGGCCATGGTAAAACCTTCAGCAGATTCAGAGGACTGTGAGGGCCATGGTAAAACCTTCAGCAGATCAGGGGACTGTGAGGACCATGGTAAAACCTTCAGCAGATCAGGGGACTGTGAGGGCCATGGTAAAACCTTCAGCAGATCAGGGGACTGTGAGGACCATGGTAAAACCTTCAGCAGATCAGGGACTGTGAGACCATGGTAAAACCTTCAGCAGATCAGGGACTGTGAGGACCATGGTAAAACCTTCAGCAGATCAGGGGACTGTGAGGACCATGGTAAAACCTTCAGCAGATCAGAGGACTGTGAGGGCCATGGTAAAACCTTCAGCAGATGAGGGGACTGTGAGGACCATGGTAAAACCTTCAGCAGATCAGGGGACTGTGAGGACCCATGGTAAAAACCTTCAGCAGATCAGAGGACTGTGAGGACCATGGTAAAACCTTCAGCAGATCAGAGGACTGTGAGGACCATGGTAAAACCTTCAGCAGATCAGGGGACTGTGAGGGCCATGGTAAAACCTTCAGCAGATCAGGGACTGTGAGGACCATGGTAAACCTTCAGCAGATCAGAGGACTGTGAGGACCATGGTAAAACCTTCAGCAGATCAGGGACTGTGAGGACCATGGTAAAACCTTCAGCAGATCAGGGGACTGTGAGGGCCATGGTAAAACCTTCAGCAGATCAGAGGACTGTGAGGACCATGGTAAAACCTTCAGCAGATCAGGGGACTGTGAGGGACCATGGTAAAACCTTCAGCAGATCAGGGACTGTGAGGACCATGGTAAAACCTTCAGCAGATCAGGGGACTGTGAGGGACCATGGTAAAACCTTCAGCAGATCAGGGACTGTGAGGACCATGGTAAAACCTTCAGCAGATCAGGGACTGTGAGGACCATGGTAAAACCTTCAGCAGATCAGAGGACTGTGAGGACCATGGTAAAACCTTCAGCAGATCAGGGGACTGTGAGGACCATGGTAAAACCTTCAGCAGATCAGGGGACTGTGAGGACCATGGTAAAACCTTCAGCAGATCAGGGACTGTGAGGACCATGGTAAAAACCTTCAGCAGATCAGGGACTGTGAGGACCATGGTAAAACCTTCAGCAGATCAGGGGACTGTGAGGACCATGGTAAAACCTTCAGCAGATCAGGGGACTGTGAGGACCATGGTAAAACCTTCAGCAGATCAGGACTGTGAGGACCATGGTAAAACCTTCAGCATCAGGGATGTGAGTGAACCTTCAGAGATCAGGGACTGTGAGGACCATGGTAAAACCTTCAGCAGATCAGGGGACTGTGAGGACCATGGTAAAACCTTCAGCAGATCAGGGGACTGTGAGGACCATGGTAAAACCTTCAGCAGATCAGGGGACTGTGAGGACCATGGTAAAACCTTCAGCAGATCAGGAAACTGTGGGGACCATGGTAAAACTCATTACAGTAACAGGAAATTAGACCGGGGGTGCATAAACTTTAGCAGGTCACTGTATATATGTACACGGGGTGAAGGCTATACGCTATGTATATATATATGTACCGTGACACGTGGTGGCTCTGCACAGGGGCCACACTCTGCACAGGGGCCACACTCTGCACTCACCGCAGCCGGAAGCAGTTGTCTCTCTTGGTGTAGTCTGACTCCGGGGTGCACACAGCTTCGGTGAGGTGTAAGGGGGGAGCAGAGGCCGAACTCTATGGGGGAGAGGGGGAGAGAGGATCAATCAGAGAGGTGAATACTAGCACACACAGGAGTCTTGCCCTCAGAGCTGACAATCTAATGACTGGTAATCTCCATATAAATCATAACCATTGTGGTTAGTCATCAGTGATTGATATAAAGAGGTTCTGCAGCAGCTGCGTAATGTGCAGTGCTCCATCTCAGCTGCTGCAGAACCTCATGACACATACCTGAGGACACTGCGTGTCAAAGACTGGCATGATATTACTAATTCTCTAGGAAAAGATGTTCTGCAGCAGCTAGGGTTCTGTAAATTGCCTGCGCTGCACACCGCAAACAGCCATTTACATGAATGGTTCCACGATCCTCAACATACAACAAAATACAGGACGTTTTCTACCTTTCGCGGTGCGGAGGCGCGGACATGGAATCGCTTCCGGTCCGCAAAAGGTAGAACACGTCCTGTATTTTGTTGTATGTTGAGGATCGCGGACCCATTCAAGTCAGTGGCACACAGCCGCTGCCCGTACATTGCGGACCTGCTCTTTGCCGTCCACAGCGCGGGCACGGGGGCCATACGGTCATATAGCGGTCTTACAGATTGGAGAGGAGGACCCGTGAATATTTTGCCACCATTGATGTTAATAAAAAGTAACCAGCCCTGGGCTGAAGAGCTGACACTCACCTTAGTGGAATGTCTGTGGTCATGGTAGAAGCAGAGGGTCCTCCTCACCAGGACGGCGTAGAACATCCCCCACGTGCGGCTGGAGGCCTGAGAAGAATATATGATAGATGCATCAGGTATCGCCCACTGCGGCAGAGAGTATGGGGTATCGCCCACCGGGCCAGAGAGCATGGGGTATCGCCCACCGGGCCAGAGAGCATGGGGTATCGCCCACTGGGCATAGAGCATGGGGTATCGCCCCACTGGGGCAGAGAGCATGGGGTATCGCCCACTGGGCCAGAGAGCATGGGGTATCGCCCACCGGGGCATAGAGCATGGGGTATCGCCCCACCGGGGCATAGGCATGGGGTATCGCCCACCGGGGCATAGAGCATGGGGTATCGGGGTATCGTCCACCGGGGCAGAGAGCATGGGGTATCGCCCACTGGGCCAGAGAGGCATGGGGTATCGCCCACTGGGCCAGAGAGCATGGGGGTATCGCCCACTGGGCCAGAGAGCATGGGGTATCGCCCACTGGGGCATAGAGCATGGGGTATCACCCACTGGGGCATAGAGCATGGGGTATCGCCCACTGGGGCAGAGAGCTTGGGGTATCGCCCACTGGGGTAGAGAGCATGGGGTATCGCCCACTGGGGCAGAGAATGGGGTAGACCACTGGGCAGAGAGCATGGGGTATCGCCACTGGGGCAGAGAGCATGGGGTATCGCCCACTGGGGCAGAGAGCATGGGTATCCCCACTGGGGCAGAGAGCATGGGGTATCGCCCACTGGGGCAGAGAGCATGGGGTATCGCCCACTGGGGCAGAGACATGGGTATCCCACTGGGGCATAGAGCATGGGTATCGCCCACTGGGCAGAGAGCATGGGGGTATCGCCCACTGGGGCAGAGAGCATGGGGTATCGCCCACTGGGGGCAGAGAGCATGGGGTATCGCCCACTGGGGTAGAGAGCATGGGGTATCGCCCACTGGGGCAGAGAGCATGGGGTATCGCCCACTGGGGCAGAGAGCATGGGGTATCGCCCACTGGGGCAGAGAGCATGGGGTATCGCCTACTCGGGCAGAGAGTATGGGGTATCGCCTACTGGGGCAGAGAGTATGGGGTATCGCCCACTACAGAAGAGCAATGGGGTATCGCCCACTGCAGCAGAGAAGATCCTGAATTCTTCAGTGTACAACCCTCTCCAGCCCCCAAACCTTCTCTGATCAGTGAATTTTCTTCTCACCTTCCGGCCCCCGACCTGCAGGACATGTTTCTTCTCCAAAGGGCCCTCCATCAAATGAAAGTCCAGTTTACGGGTCACCTGCAATAACACAGACTGTAAAAAAGAACACCAGGGTACAGACAGAGGGGTCATATAAACAGCCAGGATACCAGGCGGAGGGGTCATATAAACAACCAGATAACTTAGAACAACCAGGATACAGGCGGAGTAGTCTTATAAACAACCAGGATACAGGCGGAGGGGTCATATAAACACCCAGGATACAGGCAGAGGGGTCATATAAACACCCAGATAACTTAGTACAACCAGGATACAGGCGGAGGGGGTCATATAAACAACCAGATAACTTAGAACAACCAGGATACAGGCGGAGTAGTCTTATAAACACCCAGGATACAGGCGGCGGGATCATATAAACACCCAGAATACAGGCGGAGGGTCATATAAACACCCAGTATACCAGGTGGAGGGGTCATATAAACACCCAGTATACAGGCCGGAGGGGTCTTATAAACAACCCAGGTATACAGGGGAAGGAGTTCATTAAACAGCCCAGGAATACAGGGGAGGAGTCATAAAACACCCAGGATAACAGGAGGGAGGAGTCATATAAACACCCAGGATACAGCTGGAGGAGTCATACAAACACCCAGGATACAGGTGAGAGGGGGTCATAATAAACACCCAGGATACAGGCGCGAGGGGGTCATACAAACACCCAGGATACAGGCGGAGGGGTCATACAAACACCCAGGATACAGGCGGAGGGGTCATATAAACACCTAGGATACAGGCGGAGGGGTGCATACAAACACCCAGGATACAGGCGGAGGGTCAACTAAAACACCCAGGATACAGGCGGAGGAACTTTAGAAACAACCAGGATACAGGAGGAGGAGTCATATAAACACCCAGGATACAGGCGGAGGGGTCATATAAACACCCAGGATACAGGCGGAGGGTCATATAAACAACCAGGATACAGGCGGAGGGGTCATATAAACAACCAGGAACAGGCGGAGGGGTCATATAAACACCCAGGATACAGGCAGAAGGGTCATATAAACACCCCAGGATACAGGCGGGGGGTCATACAAACACCCAGGATACAGATGGAGGAGTCATATAAACACCTAGGATACAGGCTGGAGGGGGTCATATAAACACCCAGGATACAGGCGGAGGGGTCATATAAACACCTAGGAGACAGGTGGAGGGGGTCATATAAACACCCAGGATACAGGCGGAGGGGTCATATAAACACCCAGGATACAGGCGGAGGGGTCATATAAACACCCAGGATACAGGCGGAGGGGTCATATAAAAACCTTCTCACCTTCAGCATGGACGCATTCTCTACAGTCTCAGGTTTAGAAGTCTGTGGACTTGGCCTTGATGATCCTTTGCAGATCTCCTCAGGATTACAGTTTGTGGGTGCAGAGACTGTACTTGGACTGTTCTTCTTCCAGGTGTTGGGTCTTTTCTGCTCCACTATTGCTGTAGATGACATGGCAGAAGCCGGGAGCGTGAATGTGGCCACCAATATGTTTGGTTCAGCCCCAATAACTACCTGACCGTATGGTTCTTCATGAGAGTTGTGTTTTACTGAAGCTGGACTACCCCCCACCATAACTTTTGGTGCCATGTTGTGAGATACCGGTGGTGGGCACACTGGTGGAACCTTCTTTGCATTATTCCAGATGCCTTCCAGCTCCTCATCATCATTCTCCAAGAAGTCATGGTCTGGATGGAGGACGTCTGGAATTGAATTGGTCTTAGTGAATATCCTTACATCAGGTGGGGACTCTATGGTACTATAGGAGTCATGTAAGTGGTTGGAGGGTTCATATGTGTGGGGGACATAGTCAGAGGAACACATAGGAGCTGACTGTCCGTTATCAGAATATTTCTTCAAATGGTGAGCTCTTCCTGTCTCTTGGTAGACTGGAGATGTGGCAGTAGCTCCTTCTGTCTTTTGGGGAACTGGATATAAGATGGTAGCACCTTCTGTCTCGTGGAGGACTGAGAATGAGGTGGTAGATCTAACTGTCTCTTGAAGGGCTGGAGAAAAGGAGGTAGCACTTTCAATATCTTGGAGTACTGAGAATGGGGTGGTAACTCCTCCTATCTCTTGAAGGGTTGAAGATAAGGCAGTAGCACCTTCTGTCTGTTTAAGGACTGAGAATGGGTTGGTAACTCCTCCTGTCTCTTGAAGTGTAGAAGATAAGGCACTAGCACATTCTGTCTTTTGGAGGACTGAGAATGGGGTGGTAGCTCCTCTTGTCTCTTGAAGGGTTGAAGATAAGGCAGTATGACCTTTGGTCTCCTGGAGGACTGAGAATGAGGTGGTAGCTCCTCCTGTCTCTTTTGTGGTAGTAGCTCCTATTGTCTCTTGAAGGACTGGGGATAAGGAGATAACTCTTTCTTTGTCTTGGAGAAATGGGGCATCACGGTTTAGTGAAACATCTTCAAGGCTCTTGGGTGAATTTAAGGCTTCTTCCGGTGTGTTCCAGTTATAGTTAAGATGCCGTAAGACAAGAGGGGAAAGTCTGTCTAGTTCAAAGGTATCAATCAAGGCCTCTAACTCCTGAGACTCCTGTGAGCTGGCAATAGACTTCCCATACCCATGAATGTTCTGTCTACAATATCCCGGGCTAGTGGTCAGGGCTTCCAGCCATGTCCTGGTGCCCAAACTCTGAGAGTCTCTTCCAGTAACAGACGAGTGTTCTTCGGTGACCATCTCACCAGCTGCAGCCTTTAGCTTTTCTTTAGAATGTAAATGTTCATCATTCCCAGAGTCAGCCGCGGATATTACTGTAATTGTATCTTTGGTATTGTCCAATATGTGTGGCTCCTTAGAGATCTGTAGGGTCAGGACACTTCCCACAGTAAGACGTGGGCAGGAATTGCGCATGGTTTGTTGAGCAGAGTCAGGACTTCTCAGCTTCTTAGAACTAGATCCACATTCAGCATCGATGTCCTTGCTGAGCGGGTTTTTCACATAGTTTAGAAATGTTTCAAGCTCCACATTTGTCTCTGCTGTTGGGAAGGTCTTCTCCTGCTTTGGAGGCCACGTGGAGGTCTGGTATCTGGAAGCATCTTTGGTGTCCTGCTTTCTGTCAGAGTAAAGTCCCATGATCCCTTGTATTGTACATCTCTGAGCTTTCTCCTTCCGTCTGAGGCTCTTGAAGAAGGTGTTGGATCTGATCTTGGGTAAAGCACTGGAGGAAGATTCACAGGAGGGAAACGTGGATTCGTGTCCAGATGAAAGAGCAATCTTAGAACGTCGGGGCACGGTCAGGCTGTGGTACGTGCCTTGTCCTTCTTCCTTTGTGTTCAAGTAAGTGCTGACCTGGACATGAAGGAAACCGATAGACCTGAACATGAGAGGCATACTAGTGAGACACCAGGGATGTGTATGAAGAAAGGTATCAGAGATATCTGCAGATGTGTATGAAGAAAGGTGTAAGAGACACCCGGGGATGTGTATGAAGAAAGGTGCAATAGATATCCAGGGATGTGTATGAAGAAAGGTGCAATAGATATCCAGGGATGTGTATGAAGAAAGGTGCAATAGATATCCAGGGATGTGTATGAAGAAAGGTGTAAGAGACACCCGGGGATGTGTATGAAGAAAGGTGCAATAGATATCCAGGGATGTGTATGAAGAAAGGTGTAAGAGACACCGCGGGATGTGTATGAAGAAAGGTGCAATAGATATCCAGGGATGTGTATGAAGAAAGGTGTAAGAGACACCCGGGGATGTGTATGAAGAAAGGTGCAATAGATATCCAGGGATGTGTATGAAGAAAGGTTGTAAGAGACACCCGGGGATGTGTATGAAGAAAGGTGCAATAGATATCCAGGGATGTGTATGAAGAAAGGTGTGTAAGAGAGATTACCCGGGGATGTGTATGAAGAAAGGTAAGAGACCCGGGGATGTGTATGAAGAAAGGTGCAATAGATATCCAGGGATGTATGAATGAAGAAAAGTGTAAGAGATATCCGGGGATGTGTATGAAGAAATTGTAAGAGATATCTGGGGATGTGTATGAAGAAAGGTGTGTGAAGATATCTGGGGATGTGTATGAAGAAAAGTGTCAGATATCCCGGGAATGTGTAAGGGTGTATGAAGAAATGTGTATGAAGAAAGTAGATGTGTATGAATAATATCGGGGATGTGTATGAAGAAAGGTGTAAGAGATATCCGGGGATGTGTTATGAAGAAAGGTGTAAGAGGGGATGTGTATGAAGAAAAGGTGTAGAGATATCCGGGGATGTGGATGTGTATGAAGAAAAGTGTCAGATACCCAGGGATGTGTATGAAGAAAGGTGTAAGAGATATCCGGGGATGTGTATGAAGAAAGGTGTAAGAGATATCCGGGGATGTGTATGAAGAAAGGTGTAAGAGATATCCGGGATGTGTATGAAGAAAGGTGTAAGAATCAGGGATGTGTATAAGGGATGTGTAATGTGTATGAAGAAGAGGTGTAAGAGATATCCAGGGATGTGTATGAAGAAAAGGTGTAAGAGATATCCGGGGATGTGTATGAAGAAAGGTGTCAAGAGATATCCAGGGATGTGTATGAAGAAAGGTGTAAGAGATATCCGGGGATGTGTATGAAGAAAGGTGTAAGAGATATCCGGGGATGTGTATGAAGAAAGGTGTAAGAGATATCCAGGGATGTGTATGAAGAAAGGTGTAAGAGATATCTGGGGATGTGTATGAAAGAAAGGTGTAAGAAGATAGGGGATGTGTATGATGAAGAATATCCAGGGGATGTGTTTGAAGAGAGATACCCCGGGATGTGTATGAAGAAAGGTGTAAGAGATATCCAGGGATGTGTATGAAAAGAAGGTGTAAGAGATATCGGGATGTGTATGAAGAAAGGTGTAAGAGATACCCGGGGATGTGTATGAAGAAAGGTGTAAGAGATATCCGGGGATGTGTATGAAGAAAGGTGTAAGAGATATCCGGGGATGTGTATGAAGAAAAGTGTCAGAGATATCCGGGGATGTGTATGAAGAAGATATCCGGTATAAGAGATGTCCGGGGATGTGTATGAAGAAAGTTAAGAGATATCCGGGGGATGTGTATGAAAAAGGTGTAAGAGATATCCGGGGGATGTGTATGAAGAAAGGTGTAGAGATATCCGGGATGTGTAAAGAAAGGTGTAAGAATATCCGGGGATGTGTATGAAGAAAGTGCAAAGAGATATCCGGGGCATGTGTATGAAGAAAGGTGCAAGAGATATCCGGGGATGTGTATGAAGAAAGGTGTAGGAGACATCTAGATTTCTAGGTGATGTGTTCGGTGTCTGGGTATGAAGGTGAAGAGTGTGATATCTGGGTATGAAGGTGATGAGTGTGATATCTGGGTTATGAAGGTGATGAGAGTGTGATATTTGGGTATTGATGAGGTATGAAGGGTATGAAGTATGAGTGTGGGGTATTGAAGGTGATGAGGTGATAGTGTGATATTTGGGTATGAGGTGATGAGTGTGATATTTTGGGTATGAAGGTGATGAGGTGATATTTGGTATGAAGTGATGAATTGGTGATGGGTAGGTGATGAGTGTGATTGGGTATGAAAGGATGAGTGGATATGTGATGAGTATATCTGGGTATGAAGGTGATGAGAAGGCGAGTTGAGTGTGATATTGGGTATGAAGGTGAAGAGTGTGATATCTGGATATGAAGGTGATATTGGGTATGAAAGGTGAGAGTGTGATATCTGGGTATGAAGGTGATGAGTGTGATATTTGGGTATGAAGGTGATGAGTGTGATATCTGGGTATGAAGGTGAAGAGTGTGATATCTGGGTATGAAGGTGAAGAGTGTGATATCTGGGTATGAGTAAGTGAAGAGGTGATGATGTGATATCTATGAGTGAAGAGTGTGATATCTGGGTATGAAGTGATGAGTGTGATATCTGAGTATGAAGATGAAGAGAGTGATATCTGGGTATGAAGAGTGTGATATCTGGGTATGAAGGAGGTGCCCTGTAGGGATGATGGGTGCAGTTGTACTCTCATTCTCCCGTGGGTTAGTTCATTAGTAGAGGTAAGTACCACACCACCACAAGCCGCCACATGCTGCACTCTGATTGGTCGGTTACCTCGTCCACAACTGGAAGCGAAACGCGTTTCTTTCTCTTTAAACTCCCAAATGTGCCCCCTAGAACGCCCTGACAGCGCCTCCAGAAGGACTTGTGGGGGGAGGGCGACTGAGCAGAGGAAGAGAGAGACAGAGCGTTATATGACGAGGAGCGGCGGGGGTGGGGGGACACCGCGACAGAGAGATAGGGTGATGGGCGAGCGCTGGGGACACCACAGCAGAGGGATAGGGTAATGGGCGAGTGCTGAGGACACTGCGGCAGAGGGATAGGGTGATGGGCGAGCGCTAGGGACACAGCGTTAGAGGGATAGGGTGATGGGCGAGCGCTGGGGACACCGCAGCAGAGGGATGGGGTGATGGGTGAGCACTGGGGACAGAACGGCAGAGAGATAGGGTGATGGGCGAGCGCTGGGGACACCGCGGCAGAGGGATAGGGTGATGGGCGAGTGCTGGGGACACCGCGGCAGAGGGATAGGGTGATGGGCGAGCCCTGGGGACAGCGCGGAGAGGGATTATTGTGATGGGTGGAGCTGCGGGGACACGCAGCGCATGAGGGATACTGTTATTGTGGGTCCGCTGAGCGCGAATGAGGTGAAAACCGGCGGCATAATGATGGATTTAGGGTGATGGGCGAGGCTGGGCGTGAAGCCTTCGCTCGTGCGCGGCAAGAGGATTACGGTGTGTTGGCGCGAAGCGCGTACTTCGTGTGAAGGACTCTGCGGCATTGACGTGCACTAGGGTGATTGGGCGAGGCCGTGGGGCACTTCTTGTGTTCCGCGGCGGACGAGGGATTCACGGGGTAGATAGGTCGAGCGGCCTTGAGGACACCTTCGTCAAAGGGATTAGGCGCGACGGGCTTCGTGTGCGCTTGGGGGACAACCGGGCGCAGCGTGAGACAGAGGTATTTAGGGGGTATTGGGTGAGTTGCTTAGGGACAAGCCACAGGCAAGGATAGGGTGTGGGGAGCGCTGGGGACACCGTGGGTGAGTGCAGGGGATAGGGTGATGGGCAGCGCTGAGGAACCGCGGCAGCACCGGGAATAGGGTGATCACGCGGGCGGCAGCGCTGAGGACCACAGTTGGCTAGAGGTGATGACTGGGCCCGTATGCGCGAGGGCAGGCTGGGACCCTAGTAGCGGCGAGGGATATTTTGCGTGATGCGCCGCCCGAGGCTCGTCTTGGGGCGTACCTGCGGCAGAGCAGATTAGGGTGATGGCCGTGCTGGGGACACCGAGGCAGAGGGAATAGGGTTGATGGCGACACTGGGACACGCCCGTTACAATGTAGTTAGCGGCAGAGGCAGATTGGGTGATGGGCGACCGCTGGGGCACTACCGTTGTGTGCTGGCCAGAGGAGTTTTGGAGTTCCACATTCGCTGGGTTTTGTGCACGCAGCGGATAGCTTTGTGTGCGCACGCTGCTGGGGACTGCGGCATGTATGGATTAGGGTTTGAATGGGGTACTACACAGTAGGGTGATGTTTTTGCTGAGATTGCGGACCAGGCACAGTACTGTGTGCGGAGGGGCGATGGGAGCGGGCATACAAACTTGGTAGTGTGTTAGATGGGCGGAGTTGCCTGTGGGACACCGGAGGCCGAGGTATAAGGGTTTGATGGCGAGCGCTGGTGAGCGCGCACTTTTGTGGCGCCGCTCACTGTAGTTATTGTGCGGCAGAGGGATTTAGGCGACTGGGCGAGCGGAATAGCTGGCTGGCGGCGGATTTACCGGGTGCGCCGCAGCGAAGGAGGTAAAGAGTTTAGGGGTGATTAGGTCGAGCACTTTGGGGGACAACGAGCAGGATACTGTGCCGCGGCAGTGTAGGGATATCGCGGTCGCTGCGCCAACTAGCGATGTGGGGAGATCCAGCGTGCAGAGGTGATATGGGTGATGGGGCGCCGACAGGCTTTTTCGTGCTTGGTGACAGCAGGGTGCACGCGCAGGGAGAGTATGGGGTGAATTGGGCGAAGCGCTTTCGAGTTGATCACTCCTTCTTGGGCGCACGCACCGAGTGTTAAGAGTAGGGAGACGATTGGGCGCACTATTGTTGGCTGGGACACTGGCGGCTCCACGAGGGATAGGGTTATGGGCGGGCGCTGAGGATATGCGGCTAGAGTATTAGGTTGATGGGCGGCCCGCGCTGGGACACACCGTTCCCGCGGTCAATACTTTAGGGATCAGCAGTGATGGGCAGGTGCTGGGGACACTGGAGGCGGGGCATGAGAGAAAACAGGCGTTGATTGGGACGATTAGCATGAGGGCACCAAAAAAGACACAGAGGAACATAGGTAATGGGACGGGAGGCTGGCGTGGTGGACACCGCGGCGCAGAGCTAGGCGACCGTGCTGATGGGCGAGTGCTGGGGACAACCCTGGGCTTAGCCGTTGGCGCGAGGGATAGGCCGATTGATGGGCGGGCGCTGGGGACACCGAGCGGCAGAGGGATAGCTTGATGGGCGAGTGCTGGGAACCGCTCCGGCAGAGGGATACTCGGGTGAGCCGGTTAACCGTCGCTGAGGGACAACTACACACATTGGGAGCGGCTGCGACTATGAGGATAGGTGATGCGTGGCTGGAGCTGGATGGCTGGGACCATCGATTCTCGGCGGCAAGAGGGATAGGGTGATGGCGACGCGCTGGCACTTGACCACTTGAGCGGCAGCTGCCACGTGGATAGTGAGTGGGCGGGCGGTCCAAATAGTTGCGCTGGCGATACCGAGCCGGCCAGAGGGTAGGGTGATGGGCGAGTTTGCTGGACACTTGCAGGCGCAGAAGGTGATTGGGATGATGGGCGAGCACTGAGGGAGGAGCGACCAGCCTAACGGGGGCGAGGGAGAGAGGGAAAGAAGGCAGTTCGGTGGAAGCGCAGAAGCGGCGCGGGCGAGCAGCTCGAGCGGCGCAGATGTCGGCTTCGCCTTGGCTTCATTATGATGCGGAAAATTGAAGAGGGCTGTCATGCGTGGGGCGGTCGCGGTGCTGAGGACAATCGCGCAGTGAAAAAGGAAAGCTACAGCGATGTTATTATTGTTGGCATTCTCTTCGTATCTTTTATATTTCGTCGCGCGTGCAGGGAGGGGATAGGGTGATGAGCAAGCGCTGGGGACACATTTGGCAGAAACGATAGCGTTGATGTGCGGATCATGTGCCTGGGGACTAGCCGCGGCAAGAAGGGATAGGGTTATGGTCGAGTGCTGGGACACCTGCGGCAGGAGAGATAGGTGCACTTAGGGCGAGTGCTGGGGAACCCACTCTAGAGCTAGAGCTAGGTGGATGAGGGATACGGGTGAATTGGGCCGATAAAGGACGTGCTGGGGACAGGCCGCAGAGGACGCCGAGCTAAGGCAAGGGATAGGGTGATGGATAGGGTAGGCGCTGGGACAGATGAGGGCCAGCAGGGATAGGGTGATGTAAGGTCTGAGGAGCAGCAGTCTCGGGGTGACGCGGCTGCTGCACAGATGTGTTAGGGGATATGGATTTGTGAGCGTCAGGTACTGTTTGGAGCCTACAGCTTGTGTAATCGTGTGGCTGTCGCATCTATATCGTTGGACCGTGTCTGAGGGCTTAAGGTTCCTCGTTCTCGATCACCCCACCGCTTTCACACCATGCCGCCATTACCCTAGCTCACATAGAAATAAGCCACTACGCTCTACTGTTGCCCGTGAGTTCGGGGCTGGCGGATCCTGTGGGTTAGATTCTTTGGTGCTCCAGCCACATAGGGCCCTCTGGGCTTGCCACGTATTCCTGGGGCTGTCTTCTGGCACGGTGGGAATACCCTCGTCTCCGACTGTATGGGGTGCTGCTCATGAAGCTGGAGGAGGCTGGAACAGGTGCATAGGGGACTGCAGTGCCGCTCCTACTGTACTTGCGGCGTATGGCGACGACCCTTGGGTGGGCCCAGGGGTATATGGGGGAGTCAATAATACGTCCAGTCCTTGGACATAACTCTTCTAGGCACAAGGCCACGAGCTGGAGGAGAATCAAGAGCCATGTCCCTTGCACATAGATACAGAACTAATCGAGGAATGGAGAAGAAGACACAGAACTCACTACTCTCCAATCATCTGTGAGGCATGGAACGTCGGTACTATTGGTACCCGTTGTGGATTAAAATGCGCAATTATCTCTGCAGGATTTGATACAGCAGCACGCAAATGAATCTAGCGTCCGTGGCACAGTGCTGTTAGCTTCCCGTGCGTTTCAATCAAATGGTGAGGGTGAGTTTGAGACTAACTCCGCGGTAGGTCGGTACAAGCCGGAGCGCTGTGCACCGATTGCTACATTTGTATCATTCTGGAATAAAGCTTCAGTTTATCGCAACGACGCCCGAAACGGCGGCTACTGTTATCATACGTACTCAGGACGTTCCAGTGCACCGAGACACTCATGACATCGTGTTGAATTTTGGTCATTGCTTCTTTTATTTAAATTGATCTTTATAATGAGACTAGACGGGCAATCTCACCAACATGATGCCGGCGCTGCCAGCATGTAAAGAAGAACCCTAGATAAGTCATTATAACGGAATAGTGCGCCAATACCCGGAGGGGCAAGCGACATACAAGAAGGCCTTGTCTGCTCAGCCTGACTTTGTGCTTAATGAAACACCTTCGCTGGCACATCAACCTGTGCCATCAGATAATCTTCCATATCTAGCTTAATGGGTTACCCAACTCTCTGCAGATACCTTCCTACTCGTGCTCTGCTCGCGCTCCGCTGCCAGATATCTCATATGGGCTGCTCTACTATAGCCAGACCTTTGACTAACTTTCATATCTGCTCTGTATTCGCACATATCTTCTAATCAATGCATTCTGGTATGTTAGGTCAGGATATCTTCTACTGGCTCTTTCTGTACCTCTGATGATAACAGTCTTCATATCCTCTGTATTCTGCCAGATATTTCTATCTTGCTGTGTGTACTCTGGCAGATACTCTTAAATTTCTGCTTGTATTCTGCCAGCTGTAACTTTTCACTCATATCTGCACTAGATATATTTCCTAGTTGCCCAGAATATGGCTTCCAAATCTGCTCTGTATTGTGCCGGAATATCTTCTATTCTCTGTATTCTGACGGATTAATTTCTATCTGCATCTGATACTGACGGATAATCTTCATATCTGGCTCTAGCTAATATTCTGCCGAAGACTATTCTTCACAATACTATAGCTCTGTTAGTTCTCTTGTCACAGCTATTCATATCTGCTTCTGTAGCTCTGCCCGGATAATCTTCTATCTGCTCTGTATGTATGCACACAGATAGTTCATATCTGCTCTGGTAACTACTGTCCCAGGATGTACGTCTTTACTGTATGCTCTGTTTATTGTTGTACCTAGATATCATTTAATATCTGCTCTTAGTTGTCCAGAGAGCATCTACAATCTGCTCTGGACTCTCCGGTTATCGGCTATGTGCCTCTGTATTATGCTGGGGCAGATATCTTGCATACTGCTCTTATTCTGCCAGGAATATCAGTATTCTATTCTGTTCATGCTAGTATCAGACAGATATCTCATAATCTGCTCTGAACTCTGCCGATAACTTGTCATAGTCAGTCTGCCTAATATCTTGTCGCGGATATATTCGTCTCTATCTGCTGTCTGTATTCTTATCTGCCAGATAAGCTTCTATGATCTGCTTCTGTATTCATCCTAATTAAAAACCGGAATATCTTTCTATTTGCTCTGTATCACCCTGATTGTGACATCTTCGCTCCTTTCTGCTTGTAATTTGGCTGCCGATAGCTTTTGTCTAATCCGATTGTCTCTTGTTATTCTGTTTATCTTGCGACTCGTATCATGCTCTAGATATTTCTGCCAGATTATGTACTATACATCTGCTTCTGCAATTCTGACAAGATTCTTTTCTTTCAATATCAGCTTTGTACTCATGCCAGATAAATCTTTCTATATATGGCTGTTAACTCTGGGCCAGATTCTTGTTCGCGTCATCTGCCGCGTATGTTCTTTGCAGTATATCTTTCATATCTGCTCTGGTACTTCCTGCCGGGATATTTGATCTGCTCTGTAACTCTGCAGATATCTTCAAGATCTGGCTGTATAGCTATATATCGAGGGATATCTTCTACGTTTTGCTCTGTATCTGGATGGGATATCTTTCTTTCTGCCTTCTTATCTGGAGGGATAATTCCTACTGCTCCGTATCTGTTCTCACAAGGATTATTCTTCTAACATGCTATCTGAGTATTCTCAAAGAAGTATCTCCATATTCTTGCTGCTGGTTAGTTCTGCTGTGATTATCTTCTATCTGCTCTGCATTCTAAGCCGGATATCTTCATATCTGCTCTGTATTGCTGGTCTTCATCTGGCTCTGTATTCTACGTTCTTATCTTCTCTGTGCTGCTGGATATCTTCTATCTGCTTGCTGCATTCTTACCGAATATCTTCATATCTGCTCTGTATTCTAGCTGTGCAGATGGTCTTACTATCTGCTCCGTATTCTGCCGGATATCTTCTATCTGCTCTGTATTCTGCCAGATATCTTCATATCTGCTCTGTATTCTGCTGGATATCTTCTATCTGCTCTGCATTCTACCGGATATCTTCATATCTGCTCTGTATTCTGCTGGATATCTTCTATCTGCTCTGTATTCTGCCGGGTATCTTCACATCTCCTCTGTATTCTGCCGGGTATCTTCTATCTGCTCTGTATTCTGCCGGATATCTTCTATCTGCTGTGTATTCAGCCAGATATCGTCATATCTGCTCTGTATTCTGCCAGATATCTTCAGATCTGCTCTGTATTCTACCGGATATCTTCTATTTGCTCTGTATTCTGCTGGATATCTTCTATCTGCCTTCTGGGTATTCATCTGCTCGGGTATCTTCATATCTGCTCTGTATTCTGCCGGATATCTTCTATCTGCTCTGTATTCTGCCGGATATCTTCACATCTCCTCTGTATTCTGCCGGATATCTTCTATCTGCTCTGTACTCTGCCGCATATCTTCTATCTGCTCTGTATTCTGCCAGATATCTTCATATCTGCTCTGTATTCTGCCGGATATCTTCTTTTTGCTCTGTATTCTGCCGGATATCTTCACATCTCCTCTGTATTCTGCCAGATATCTTCTATCTGCTCTGTATTCTGCCAGATATATTCTATCTGCTCTGTATTCTGCCAGATATCTTCTATCTGCTCTGTACTCTGCCAGATATCTTCTATCTGCTCTGTACTCTGCCAGATATCTTCACATCTCCTCTGTATTCTGCCAGATATCTTCATATCTGCTCTGTATTCTGCCGGATATCTTCTATCTGCTCTGTATTCTGCCGGATATCTTCACATCTCCTCTGTATTTTGCCAGATATCTTCTATCTGCTCTGTATTCTGCCGGATATCTTCTATCTGCTGTGTACTCTGCCGCATATCTTCTATCTGCTCTGTATTCTGCCAGATATCTTCATATCTGCTCTGTATTCTGCCGGATATCTTCTATCTGCTGTGTACTCTGCCGCATATCTTCTATCTGCTCTGTATTCTGCCAGATATCTTCATATCTGCTCTGTATTCTGCCGGATATCTTCTATCTGCTCTGTATTCTGCCGGATATCTTCTATCTGCTCTGTACTCTGCGGGATATCTTCACATCTCCTCTGTATTCTGCCAGATATCTTCTATCTGCTCTGTATTCTGTCGGATATCTTCTATCTGCTCTGTACTCTGCCAGATATCTTCTATCTGCTCTGTATTCTGCCTGATATATTCACATCTGGTCCGTATTCTGCCGGATATCTTTTATCTGCTCTGATTTCTGCCGGATATCTTCTGCAGTGTCTTTTACTTCATTTGGTTTTTAATTGCTTTTAACCCCTTTGTGACCAGCCTGTTTTGGAGCTTAAGAGGTTATCCCATTTCTGAAACTGCCCTCATGTGCCGGACGCCTTTTTTACTTTTCTTTCTATGGAGCTGAGTGAAGGCTTGATTTTTGAGGCCCGACTTGTAGTTTTCATTGGTATCAAATTTTGTGGCAAATACACAAAAATAAGTAATTCTGGCTTTTTCTTTTTTTACAGCCTTCACGGTACAGGATAAATTAGATGATACTTGTGTAGTACAGATCGTTTTGGATGCAGCAAAACCAAATATGTGGAGATTTTATTATTGCTATTTTGTTTCATTAAACATGTTTCTTTCAATGGAAAAAAGGTGTATTTTTTTTTTACTTGGAAATTTATTTTTTAAACTTTTTTTAACCATTTAATAATCTATAATAGGCGATCTATTGACTGCTTCTAATTTCCTGTAGTACAATGAATGTTATGTCAGTGCAGCCTCCTGGGACACACTAGACGCAGGCCTGGGGCCTACACTACGCCCCGGCCTCCTGCACTTACAGCAGCTCCCCGCACACAGGAGGAGTCCACTCTCTGCAACAGCTCACATGAAGCAGGAACCATTGCCTGCGGTATGTAAGGGGTTAAACAGCCTGGATCAGCGCTGGTACCAGTTTGGGCATTACATGTGATACAATGTTACATGTGATACAATGTTACACGTGATAACACACACTATCAGTGATAACAATTCACGTGTCGTTGTCTGGACGGATACAGACCGTTTCGGCGTCCATGTTGTCGGCGGCTTCTTTCGTCTTCCGTTTCTGGCATCTCCACCTCGCCAGTAACCAGCTGAGCAGCCCCTGCACCTCCTCCAGACGCTCCCTGATCTGTGGGGTCATCAACAAGAAACATGTCAGACATAACGAGCAGCCATGACAGTACAAGAGAAATGCGGCCAGAACAATCACTCTCACCGTCTGTGCCAGGAGATGATCTTCTCCAATCAACTGCCAACCAATACTGGCCAGCACTTCAAATTCCCTTAACTTCTCCTCCACAGTCCTCTCTAGATCCTCGCTCTGCGCAGGACAGAGACGTCCCCTTTCTGACAGGATCTGATCTCTGGTAACCTCCGACCACGATCTATGAAGAGAAGAAAGCATCAGAGACATCAGAGCCGAGGAGGAGATGATACAGAGAAGATACAGAGAAGAGGAGGAGATGATACAGAGAAGATACAGAGCAGAGGAGGAGAAGATACAGAGAAGATACAAAGAAGAGGAGAAGATGATACAGAGCAGAGGAGGAGATGATACAGAAAAGATACAGAGCAGAGGAGGAGATGATACAGAGAAGATACAACAGAGGAGGAGATGATACAGAGAAGATACAACAGAGGAGGAGATGATACAGAGAAGATAAAGAACAGAGGAGGAGATGATACAGAGAAGAGACAGAGCAGAGGAGTGGATGATACAGAAGGCACAGAGCAGGGGAGGAGATGATACAGAGAAGACACAGAGTAGAGGAGGGGATGATACAGAGAAGACACATAGCAGAGGAGATAATACAGAGAAGAGACAGAGCAGGGGAGATGATACAGAGAAGACACAAAGCAGAGGAGGGGATGATACAGAGAAGACACAGAGCAGAGGAGGAGATAATACAGAGAAGACACAGAGCAGAGGAGGAGATAATAAAGAGAACAGACAGAGCAGGGGAGGAGATGATACAGAGAAGACACAGAGTAGAGGAGGAAGATGATACAGAGAAGAGACAGAGCAAAGGAGGAGATGATACAGAGAAGACACAGAGAAGAGTAGGATATGATACACAGAAGATACAACACAGGAGGAGATGATACAGAGAAGATACAAAAGCAAAGAGATGCTACAGAGAAGATACAGAGCATGAGGAGGAGATGATATGGAGAAGATACAGAAAAGAAGAGGAGATGATACAGAGAAGATACAGAGCAGAGGAGGAGATGATACAGAGAAGACACTGAGCAGAAGAAGAGGTGATAAAGACAAGAAACAGAGCAGATGAGATGATACAGAGAAGACACCGCAGAGGAGGAGATGATACAGAGAAGAAACAACAGAGGAGGAGATGATACAGAGAAGATACAGAACAGAGGAGGAGATGATACAGAGAAGATACAGAGCAGAGGAGGAGATGATACAGAGAAGATACAAAGAAGAGGAGGAGATGAAACAGAGAAGACACAGAGCAGAGGAGAAGATGATAAAGAGAAGATACAACAGAGGAAGAGATGATACAGAGGAGGAGATGATACAGAGAAGATACAGAGCAGAGGAGGAGAAGATACAGACAAGATACAGAGCAGAGGAGATGATACGGAGAAGATACAGAGCAGAGGAGGAGATGGTACAGAGCAGAGGAAGAGAGGATACAGAGAAGCGACAGAGCAGAGGAGGAGATGATACAGAGAAGAGACAGATCAGAGGAGGAGATGATACAGAGAAGACACAAAACAGAGGAGGAGATGATACAGAGAAGACACAGAACAGAGGAAGAGATAATACAGAGAAGACAAGGGACAAAGACGAAGATGATACAGAGAAGACACAGCAGAGGAGGAGATGATATAGAGAAAAGACAGAGCAGAGGAGAAGATGATACAGAGAAGATACAGAGCAGAGGAGATGATGATACAGAGAAGACACAGAGCAGAGGAGAAGATGATAAAGAGAAAGACACAGAGCAGACGAGGAGATGATACAGAGAAGATACAACAGAGGAGGAGATAATACAGAGGAGGAGATGATACAGAGAAGATACAGAGTAGAGAAGGAGATGATACAGAGAAGATACAAAGCAGAGGAGGAGAAGATACAGAGAAGATGCAGAGCAGAGGAGGAAATGATACAGAGAAGATACAGAGCAGATGAGGAGAAGATACAGAGAAGTTACAACAGAGGAGGAGATGATACAGAGAAGATACAGAGCAGAGGAGGAGAAAATAGAGAGAAGATACAACAGAGGAGGAGATGATACAGAAAAAAGGAGGAGATGATAAAGAGAAGATACAAAGAAGAGGAGGAGATGATACAGAGAAGATACAGAGCAGAGGAGGAGTTGATACAGAGAAAATACAGCACAGAGGAGGAAAAGATACAGAGAAGATACAGAGCAGAGGAGGAGATGATACAGAGAAGAGAGAGCAGAGGAGAAGATACAGAGAAGAGACAGAGCAGAGGAGAAGATGATACAGAGAAGATACAGAGCAGAGGAGATGATGATACAGAGAAGACACAGAGCAGAGGAGAAGATGATAAAGAGAAGACACAGAGCAGACGAGGAGATGATACAGAGAAGATACAACAGAGGAGGAGATAATACAGAGGAGGAGATGATACAGAGAAGATACAGAGTAGAGAAGGAGATGATACAGAGAAGATACAAAGCAGAGGAGGAGAAGATACAGAGAAGATGCAGAGCAGAGGAGGAAATGATACAGAGAAGATACAGAGCAGATGAGGAGAAGATACAGAGAAGTTACAACAGAGGAGGAGATGATACAGAGAAGATACAGAGCAGAGGAGGAGAAAATAGAGAGAAGATACAACAGAGGAGGAGATGATACAGAAAAAAGGAGGAGATGATAAAGAGAAGATACAAAGAAGAGGAGGAGATGATACAGAGAAGATACAGAGCAGAGGAGGAGTTGATACAGAGAAAATACAGCACAGAGGAGGAAAAGATACAGAGAAGATACAGAGCAGAGGAGGAGATGATACAGAGAAGAGAGAGCAGAGGAGGAGAAGATACAGAGAAGAGACAGAGCAGAGGAGGAGATGATACAGAGAAGAGACAGAGAAGAGGGGGAAATGATACAAAGGAGATACAACAGAGGAGGAGTTGTTACAGAGAAGATACAGAGCAGAGGAGGAGATGATACAGAGAAGACAGAGAGCAGAGGAGGAGATGATACAGAGAAGATACAAAAGGGGAGGAGATGATACAGAGAAGATACAGAGCCGAGGAAGAGAAGATACAGAGAAGACACAGAGCAGAGGGAGAGATGATACAGAGAAGACACAGAGCAGAGGAGATGATGATACAGAGAAGACACAGAGCAGAGGAGAAGATGATAAAGAGAAGACACAGAGCAGACGAGGAGATGATACAGAGAAGATACAACAGAGGAGGAGATAATACAGAGGAGGAGATGATACAGAGAAGATACAGAGTAGAGAAGGAGATGATACAGAGAATATACAAAGCAGAGGAGGAGAAGATACAGAGAAGATGCAGAGCAGAGGAGGAAATGATTACAGAGAAGATACAGAGCAGAGGAGGAGAAGATACACAGAAGTTACAACAGAGGAGGAGATGATACAGAGAAGATACAGAGCAGAGGAGGAGAAAATAGAGAGAAGATACAACAGAGGAGGAGATGATACAGAAAAAAGGAGGAGATGATACAGAGAAGATACAACAGAGGAGGAGATGATACAGAGGAGGAGATGATGCAGAGAAGATACAAAGAAGAGGAGGAGATGATACAGAGAAGATACAGAGCAGAGGAGGAGTTGATACAGAGAAAATACAGGCACAGAGGAGGAAAAGATACAGAAGATACAGAGCAGAGGAAGGAGATGAATACAGAGAAGAGAGAGCAGAGGAAGAAGATACAGAGAAGAGACAGAGCAGAGGAGAAATGATACAGAGAAGATACAGAGCAGAGGAGATGATGATACAGAGAAGACACAGAGCAGAGGAGAAGATGATAAGAGAGAAGACACAAGAGCAGACGAGGAGATGATACAGAGAAGATACAACAGAGGAGGAGATAATGACAGAGGAGGAGATGATACAGAGAAGATACAGAGTAGAGAAGGAGATGATACAGAGAAGATACAAAGCAGAGGAGGAGAAGTACAGAGAAGATGCAGAGCAGAGGGGAAATGATACAGAGAAGATACAGAGCAGATGAGGAGAAGATACAGAGAAGTTACAACAGAGGAGGAGATGATACAGAGAAGATACAGAGCAGAGGAGGAGAAATAGAGAGAAGATACAACAGAGAGGAGATGATACAGAAAAAAGGAGGAGATGATAAAGAAGATACAAAGAAGAGAGGAGATGATACAGAGAAGATACAGAGCAGAGGAGGAGTTGATACAGAGAAAATACAGAGCAAGAGGAGAAGATACAGAGAAGATACAGAGAGAGGAGGAGATGATACAAGAAGAGAGAGCAGAGGAGAAGATACAGAGAAGAGACAGAGCAGAGGAGGAGATGATACAGAGAAGAGACAGAGAAGAGGGGGAAATGATACAAAGGAGATACAACAGAGGAGGAGTTGTTACAGAGAAGATACAGAGCAGAGGAGGAGATGATACAGAGAAGACAGAGAGCAGAGGAGGAGATGATACAGAGAAGATACAAAAGGGAGGATGATACAGAGAAGATACAGAGCCGAGGAAGAAGATACAGAGGCAGAGCAGAGGAGAGATGATACAGAGAGACACAGAGGCAGAGGAGATGATGATACAGAGAAGACACAGAGCAGAGGAGAAGATGATAAAGAGAAGACACAGAGCAGACGAGGAGATGATACAGAGAAGATACAAAAGAGGAATAATACAGAGGAGGAGATGATACAGAGAAGATACAGAGTAGAGGAGATACAGAGAATCACAGAGGGGAAGATACAGATGCAGCAGAAGAGGAAATGATACAGAGAGAGCAGAGCAGAGGAGGAGA
>ONZH01020475.1:0-29150 GCA_900303285.1 Rhinella marina
AAACTGCTCTTGGACGTTTGGGAGAAGTTGCTCTCGGAGGACATTCTGGTACCATTCTTTATTCATGGCTGTGTTTTTAGGCAAGACTGTGAGAGAGCCGATTCCCTTGGCTGAGAAGCAACCCCACACATGAATGGTTTTAGGATGCTTTACAGTTGGCATGAGACAAGACTGGTGGTAGCGCTCACCTCGTCTTCTCCGAATAAGCTGTTTTCCAGATGTCCCAACAATCGAAAAGGGGATTCATCAGAGAAAATGACTTTACCCCAGTCCTCAGCAGTCCACTCCTGTACCTTTTTCAGAATATCAGTCTGTCCCTGATGTTTTTTCTGGAGAGAAGTGGCTTCTTTGCTGCCCTCCTTGAGACCAGGCCTTGCTCCAAGAGTCTCCGCCTCACAGTGCGTGCAGATGCACTCACACCTGCCTGCTGCCATTCCTGAGCAAGCTCTGCACTGCTGGTAGCCCGATCCCGCAGCTGAAACACTTTTAAGAGACGGTCCTGGCGCTTGCTGGTCTTTCTTGGGCGCCCTGGAGCCTTTTTGGCAACAATGGAACCTCTCTCCCTGAAGTTCTTGATGATGCGATAGATTGTTGACTGAGGTGCAATCTTTCTAGCTGCGATACTCTTCCCTGTTAGGCCATTTTTGTGCAGTGCAATGATGACTGCATGTGTTTCTTTAGAGATAAGCATGGTTAACAGAAGAGAAACAATGATGCCAAGCACCAGCCTCCTTTTAAAGTGTCCAGTGGTGTCATTCTTACTTAATCATGACAGAATTGATCTCCAGCCCTGTCCTCATCAACACCCACACCTGTGTTAATGGAGCAATCACTGAAACGATGTTAGCTGGTCCTTTTACGGCAGGGCTGCAATGATGTTGAAATGTGTTTTGGGGGATAAAGTTCATTTTCTAGGCAAATATTGACTTTGCAAGTAATTGCTGTTAAGCTGATCACTCTTTATGACATTCTGGAGTATATGCAAATTGCCATTATAAAAACTGAAGCAGTAGACTTTGTAAAAATTAATATTTGTATAATTCTCAAAACTTTTGGCCATGACTGTACAGTACACTACATAATTGTTCACTGGACTGTAGTGTATAGAAATGATAGAAAAAAACATATTCCCTAGACTGCACTACAGATCCCAGCAAGCCAAGGTACAGCAGCAGCAGCAGCAAAAATGAGTACTGAGAGGACTTTTGGGTCTGTGTGGACCACGTGCTGTCGCTTCTACCACCAGTGCACAGCGTGCAGCCAAGATGGCGGTAGCTGCACTACAAGTCCCAGCCAACAGCCAGGAGGAGATAAAAAAAAAAAAACGTGCTTGTAGCCCTTAGAAGGGCTGTTGGGTTCTTTGTGGGTGATTTCTGCCTAACCAACATCTAAATTCAGGCCCTAGCACTCTCCCTGACAGACAGCAGCTCTATCCCTAATCTCATGCAGGGGGCATCTGACGCAAGCAGCGCGGGACCAGATTCTTATATTCCCGGGTCATCTGATCTGGCCACCCAATCCCTGCTATCGACTTGTAGGGGCCCCACGTAATGCTAGGAGGTACCAAAGACTCTCCTGCATGTTGATTGGCTGAGAAAAGGCGCCTAACATGCAGGAAGAGGAAGATGCCATTTTCTCGAGGATCGCGATATGCTCGCCCGAGTAGCGAGCATATGCGAATACCCTAATGCTCGAACGAGCACCAAGCTCGAACGAGTATGTTCGCTCATCTCTAGTAAAAACATGTTCAAAACTTTTTTTACTGTCTCTTAATATTATAAAAATGAGTGTCTGTCTGTCTGTCTGTTCTCTATGTGCGACCAAACTACTTTTCTGAAATACCCTTTTCTGAAATGTGGAAACCAGGGTCCACAACCCCAGTATATCAGTTAGGCCTAATCCATATGTCACTTCTATAACCGCAGTGCCTACTGACTTAGCCATATATAGATAATACAAAGAGCAGATAATATGCTCTATTCAGTATATCAAGAAGAGACACTGTGGATGCCTAATGATATTATAACATCATAAAGCAGTGCTTACCCATACTAAGCCGAACCCTGATTGCTGGGGAAAACAAGGACCGCACAGAAACCTCGACGCACGTTTCGCCACTCCCGGCTTCGTCAGGAGGTCCTCCACAGCCAATGGAGATTGTAAAAATTAAGGTAAAAATCAACTTCTGTCAGCTGCATTGACTTTCTCTCTGCAACGACACACAGAAACATTAAATGAAATAGATGAAATACACTAATTTTAGACTAAGACCGTACAGTAGTAATAAAATGTTTTCTTCCACTGCTACCCATTGCGTGTCCTCATAAATTACCATGGCATCGACCTGTAATTCTGGCCACCCTCAAAAGAAGGACTTAAAACCCCCGCCCCAGGTCTCGCTACGTCACGCCCCCGACTCGGTCAGGCCACACCCCCTCTCACTCCACAGCCAATGGAGATTGAAAAATTGAAGGTAAAAATCAACGTCTGTCAGTTGCAGGGGTGGGAGGGAGGTTGACTTTCTCTCTGCAACAACACACAGAAACATTAAATGAAATAGATTAAATATACCCGTGCGAAGCAATGTTTTCTTCCACTGCTACCCACTGTGTTTCCTCAAATTACCATGGCATTGACCTATAATTCAGGCCACCCTGAAAAGAAGGACTTAAAAGCACCCCCCCCCCCCAAGATCCCAGTAAACCACGCCCCCAACCCGGTCAGGTCTTGCCCCTTCCCACTCTGCAGCCAATGGGGATTGAAAAAATGAAGATAAAAATCAACTTCTGTCAGCTGCATTGACTTTCTCTCTGCAATGAAACACAGAAACATAAAATGAAATAGATGAAATATACCCAGGCGAAGCCAGGTCTTTCTGCTAGTATTGTATATATAGCATCAGTGAGTGCCAATAATGAAAAAAGTATAGAAGGACAACGTGGGCATGCATAGTGCGCTGCAGTAATTTTCTTTCATGCTAGGCCACGCCTCTAACTCGAACCAAACAAGTGAAGGTATTCTGAGATACATGCCCCTTCCCAGTAATTAGCCTTAGGCTATTTTCACATATGTTCTGCAGTATTTGTCCTGCCAATTCCAGGCTTTCTTGCCAAATAGCGGCCAGATCAGTGCCGTCTCCCATTATTGTTAATGGAGCTGGCCGTTCTCCCCTTTGTGTCAGGCAACTGCACTAGTGTGAAAGAAAGTACCCTTAGATATATGCCCCTTCATAGTTAGCGCTTCCTCCTCTTACACACAGACTCAAAGACGTACCCATGCTGCAGCTACTGTCAGTGGGCGATATCCAAAGTATTCCTACCGCACCATGTTACTTCTTTCATGGCGCAAAATTGCGGATACATACAGCCCCATTCACTTCTATGGGGCCGGGAGCGGCGGCAGGGAGCTAGCTCCATGCCACGGCTCCTATGAAGAAAGTGCTATAGTTGTCCGTGCGCATGGAGAACTATAGGCATTTTCAATGGGGCCGCCCGGACAACTATAGCACTTTGTTCATAGGAGCTGCGGCATGGAGCTAGCTCCCTGCCGCCGCTCCCAGCCCCATAGAAGTGAATGGGGCTGTATCTATCTGCAATTTTGCGGATAGATACAGCCCCATTCACTTACGGTCGTGTGAATGGGGCCTAAGTTTCTGGGTCAAGTAAGGGCACAGAAAGTAATTAATTGCCTGGACTTATCTTTTAAAGTGGGTAGGGGAAAAAACCCTGATGGGGTATGGGAGTGACCTTCCCGCCCTCTCTTTGGTCACTCCCAAAAAACCTCACCCTATGAGTACCTTCACATGTGGCTGCGGGTCTGCTGACTAAAATCCACAGGGCATTTTTATACCGTTCACCAAACGACGTTCAGTACTATGGTGCCGTCCGGACATACGCAGTTCTGCACTAAACTGGGTATTTGCGTCCAGCCCCATAGTACTGAATGTGCCATAAAATCAGCCAACGATGCGCTGTGGCTTTTAGGCAGCAGAGAACCCCAAAAAAGCAGCCCATTGTAAAGGCACTCGTAAATAAGGCAAGTTAACCTGCCTTTCAGCAAC
Organism: Rhinella marina; assembly: GCA_900303285.1. Taxonomy (NCBI): domain Eukaryota; kingdom Metazoa; phylum Chordata; class Amphibia; order Anura; family Bufonidae; genus Rhinella; species Rhinella marina. Next base: position 4,061 of record ONZH01020475.1, read on the forward strand.
CGTTTGTTGCTGTAACTAACTGTGGAGGTTTTTTATATCACAGCTGAAGGACAGCAGCCTCCGTGATATATACCTCATAGAAAGCCTTATTCCACGCGTGACTGCATGAGAGGCGTGAAATCATTCGCACAGAGAAGAACCCCATCCGGATTTGTGGTGCGAGATTTTACTACTCTCATGATATCAACAAAATACCTCAAGAACAGTTAGTACCCGCTCACAAAACGGTGAGTAGTGTTCCTTGGCACGGGTGCCAGGGATAGAACCGCATGGCTATAGTTCACAAAAGGTGAAATTCCCACTTTGTGAAGCATAGTCGTGGGGATTATTTTAGGGATGGTACTGTTCTTGGGGTATGGGTTGGACGGTGCACCGGTGTGAGGCATTAAGCTGGTGTGGAGATGTTAAATGGCCAACACACCATGGGCATTAAATTTGGAGATGGGGTTCTGTTTGTTTAAATGTATCCGAATTAAGTAGGGAATTTTTAAGGTGATTTTGTTTAATTTGGGGTCTAAGGGGGGAACATTACTGAATAAGTTAAATTACAGATTTTTACGTTGGGCACATATTTATGGTTATTTATTTAGGACAGTTTCTTGGACACACGGATTGCCATGCAAGACGGGTGACAGATGACTTAGTCATTCACATCAGGCAGGGGGTGGTATAATCCGATGTAATCCAGGCACGATTCATCTTAACAAAAGTCAGCATCTCAACATTGTGGCAAGAGAGCCTCGTTCTTTGCGGTGTTACGATGTTACCCGCCACACTGAACACCCTCTCTGACGCAACACTACTGGCTGGGCAGGACAGCAGAGCCAAAGAAAACTCTGCCAGTTGAGGCCAAATGTCCAGTTTCTCTGCCCAGTACTGCACAGGGTCGGTGACACTTTGGGGCAGGGTACAATCCAGGTAGGCAGTGACCTGGTGGGTGAGCTCATGCTGGTCCACGCCATGAGTCCGGTGTTGTGTCCCCTCTTCAGCAGCAGGCTGCAGGAAATCGCTCATCAGCGATTGGAGGCTGTAGTGACTTATCACGCCTCCACTAGTGGTGGTGGTAGTGGAGCGCGCTGGTTCCCCCCGAGAGGATGTTGTCTGGGAACCTGGCTGGTCTCGATGGTAAGTTGAGACCAACTGACTGGTGAGTAGGTCCCGGTAGTACACCAGTTTTGCCTCCCTCTCTGATGGCGGAAAAAATTCAGCCATTTTGCGGCGGAAGCGAGGGTCCACCAGGGTGGCCAGCCAGTATTGGTCCCTCTGTCGGATGTCCACAATCCGGCTGTCATTCCTGAGACACTCCCGCAGGCACCTTGCCATCTGCACCAAGGACAATGAGCGCCTCTCCTCTCCACTGTCCTCGGTATAGTTCCAGGGTCTGCTGGGGTCTTCCTCCTCTTCCTCTACCACCTCATCCTCCATCTCCTCCTGTGATTGAGAGGCAGAGAAGCCAGGTGGCGGTGTGTGGAATGGCTGGGCGTAGACATCTTCCTCCATCTGCACTTCATCCATCTCTGGGCTCAAGGAGATGTTCAGCCTTGGAGTGGTGGCCTGGGAATCCTCGCTGATGATGGTTTTCAGCGCACTTTCCAGAACATGGATGAGTGGGATGATGTCGTTGATCCCATAGTCATGCCTGCTCACAAACAGAGTCGCGTCCTCAAAAGGGATAAACAATTGGCAGGCTTCATGCATCATCTGCCAGTGTGTGACTTGGACGTCGCAGTGTGGCGTGAAGCTGCCTGATTGCCCCATGAGGTAGTCTGTAATGGCTGACCTTTGCTCGTACAGGCGGTCCAGCATATGGAGGGCAGAATTCCAGCGTGTTGGCACGTCGCAGATTAGCCGATGTTGGGGCAGACTGCGCTGTCTCTGGATCCTGAGCAGGGTGTTCCTTGCAGTGTAGGAGTGGCTGAAGTGTTTGCACACTCTGCGTGACATCCTTATAAGGTCTTGTAGTGCAGGAAATTATCTAAGAAACCTGTGCACTATGAGGTTTATCACATGTGCCATACAAGGTGTATGACTCAGCCCTCCCTGCTGCACTGCAGAGACAATGTTCCTCCCATTGTCTGCTACCACACTTCCCACCATTAGTTGACGTGGGGTCAGCCATTGATCTATCTCCTCCCTGATGGTCCGGAGGAGCTCCTGCCCACTGTGTCTCCTTTCACCCAGGCTCACCAAATGGAGGACAGCCTGAGAGCGCCGGGCCTGACATCGGTGGTAAGACACCGGGGCAGGTTGGACTGCAGTAGAAGCGGCGGATGTTTGCAAGGTGGGGGAGGCAGAACTTGTGCTTCCCGCTGCTGGCCCCCTAAAGCACCGTGGAGGTGACAGTGGCAAGAATGGGACAACTTCCTGATGGTCTTCTGCGAGGATGTTGACCCAATGGGCAGTAACAGACATGTACTGCCCTTGCCCATAATTTGAGGACCAGACATCAGCACTCAGGTGCACGGTCTTGGACACCGAGAGTCCCAATGAGTCGCCAACCTTTTTCTACACATAACTGTTCAGTGATGAGACAGCTTTGCCAGAGATGTAGTGGTGGCTGGGGACTCCCCATCTGGGGTGCGCACACGCCATGAAATCCCTGAAAGGCTGGGAGTCCACAAGGTTGAAGGGCAGGGACTGAAGCACCAGCAGCTTAACCAGGTATCCGGTCAGTTTCTGGGCCATAGGATGGCTGCTGGAATACACCTGACCTCTGCCCATGGACTCAGTCAGGGATTGCTGCCTCATTAGCGGTGTACATGGCAGTGACACTGTGCTGCTGCTGCTGGCAACTGAGGCTGACGAGCCCTGAGTTCCAGTGAGAGGATGCTGCATGATGGGATCTGCAGTGTATGGTGCATCCTGACAGGAGGTGGTATTGGGGTCACGGTTCTTCCAGGCCTGTTAGTGTTGCCTTTCCATATGCTTTCGCATCGATGTTGTCCCGAGATTATCACCCCTACCACGACTGACCCTCTCATTGCACAGCAGGCACAAAGCGATGTGCTTATCTTTCCCCAGGCGGAAGAACTGCCATACGACAGAGGACCGTGGTTTGCTGACAGCCACAGGGGGTCTTGCTGGCTGTTGACTGCCACTGCTGCCTGAGGGTGCCCTCTCAGGACCAAGGCTTTGAGAGGGTGATCTCTGCCTGGTAGCTTCTCTTCTACCCCTCCCTCTTGTGCCTCGGTTCCTTGCAACAGTGGGATGTTGCTGCGTCGGTGGCACCTCTATTTCCTCCCCTGATGATGAGGATGATGCTGTTTGAGGGCGCCACGTCCAATCAGCGACATCGTCATCAAACTCTGCACCACTGCTACTTTCCTCCGGTGGCTGGGACAGAATATCAGGTGTGGCACTGGATGCCCCTCCCTGGCTCTGTTGACTGCTTACAGACAACACCTCCTCTGGAGTCTCACTACGTTCCACCCGCTGACTTTGGTGGACTTCCTCCTCCTCCTCCTCCTTATCACTAAAAAGTGGTAGAGACTCCAAGGGCAGATCAAGGTTTGCAAAGAGTTCCCTGGCAGAAGGTGCCCCAAAGGAGAGTGGCATTCTAATAACAGGGGACGGGGCAGAGGACTCTCGCTGACCGTCCCATGTAAGGGTGGTGTCGGATGATCCAGCCAATGCTTGACTCCTCGTTTGGGAGCTTTGGGCGGTGGAACTGGAGGATTGGGTAAGCCAATCTAGAACCACTGGCTGTGTGGTTCTTACTTGACCAGTGGCCGTCAGGGGTAGCTGCACCCTGCTGCCACACCTGTTACCCCGGCTGCCACCGGGCCTGGTGCTGCCACTTCTCCTACCCTCACCGCCTGCTGTTGCACTCCTTGCCTGGGAAGTGCTGGTAGTTGGACGCTTGGACATATTTTTATTTGGGTGGGGGAAAATGAAATTATTTTTATTTTATTTTATTTTTTTATAACTTTTTGTTTTACTTTTTTTTTTTAACTTTGTTGGGGTTGACGGCACCCAGCTGAGCAGCAACGTGTATCGTGCACTATCGGTCACGGGACAGGAATGCTACCTCTTTTCTAGAGGAATGCTAGACTCTTTTCTCTATTTCTTTTTTTATCTCCCTATCTCTCCCTAGATCTCCCTATTTTTTTATTTAGAGGCCTATCTCTCCCTATCTCTACCTATCTCTTGATTTCTCAGCCTCTTTCCCTATCTATCACCTTATCTTCTATATCTAGCTTTCTCTTCCTCTCTCCTGCTTCTCTCACTAACCCTTTCTATTTCTTCTCTATCTCTCCCTGTATCTATCTACTTGTTTGACTATCTATCTATCTATTGATCTATCTATCTATCTAGCTATCTCTTTTCCCTCTCTATCTATGGAGCTCCTCTCTCTCTGATGTCTGAAGACGCACTGACAAAATTTTGGCGCGCTCAGGCACTTCCGAGGCTGTGGGGTGACGTCACACATCTTGTTTTTCACAGAAAACCAGGATACAAGGGATTATAGGAGTAATAATCCCTTGTATCCTGGTCTATTCTGTGAAAAAAGTACAGTTTTTTGTCGCCGTTTTTTTTTTTTACCAGATTCGTTACGAATCTGGTTCGTTACGGTTCGGTTAGCTCAAAATAACGGCGACGCAAAATATACGCATATTTGAGAATGTACACTAATGCGTACGCTAATGCGTATGAATTCATAAAATGCGTGTACACATTAGTGAACATTTTCAAATATGCGTATATTTAGGGTATGGAATATGGCATATTCCAGCGTACATTCTCAAATATGCGTATATTTTGCGTCGCCGTTATTTTAACCAGATTCGTTACGAACTTTCTCAAAATTCAGTTCGGTGACGAACCGAACTTTTGGGAAAGGTCGTAACGAATCTGGTTCGTTGCGGTTCGGTTCGCTCATCCCTATTCAGTACTATAGCTGCATTGGAAGATACTTTTTAAGTAATAATCATCATACTCATTCCATTTTTATATCCCTTTTGTATTTTTATTGTTAAGAGATATCTAATAAGTGGCACTTTAATAATGCTTATTACGGTAGTACCTGGCAGTTCACGGTGTAATCTGTCAAAATTCTAAGAATTCTATGTATTTTATAATATAACAATTATTATTGTTATTTAATAATAATTGCCATTATGATGGGAAGACCATTGTTTGCATGTTAAAAATAACCTATGGTTTGAAAAAATAAACCAATATTATCTATCAGTAGAATCTAATGTAAGTTGACAGGTCTGACCGATGAGTGACAACGTTTATGTGTAGTACGTTATAATGAGTTACTTCCTACAATTTTCCACAGCCAGCAGAGTGCAATTTAAAAGCAAACCTTGACAGCCTACAATATGTAACACAGCTATTTTACACTGTATGACTGATAACCAAACAGAGAGATTATTGCTGGGGAAAAATAAATTGCTTTGGGCAGTAGCGGGAAATTTGGAAATCGCTGCAGCCTTTGTGGTTATCACGCTATCATTACCTACTCTATCCTATAATAACAGTATATTCTGGTATTGCTACTAATGTAGTGTCAAAATAAAATGTCTCCAAAGTTGACCTTCACATTCAAATTGGAAAGTTTAAATAAAACTCTACCTCCCAGGGCATAAAAATGGCATATGTTGACATATGTTGCAACATACTTATGATTGCAAATTTAAAAAAAAATAGTCATAGCATGAACCAAGACAATTAACTTTTAATGTGACTAAAATTATGGGATAACAGCATAAGTAAATTAGAAAGTACATACGTCCATGTGGTTATACTATTTCTTGAAATTTCAACTCTACTGACTTACAATACATTCCATGTGTCACATGTTTTATTTTGTATTAAACATTTTTCTAGAATCCATGATCCTTTTTTCTTATCGCAACTACAGCTGTCAATATAATTTAGAAATTACTGTTATGACTAAAATGTATTTCCCTGTTCCTTCAGGTTCACCTAGTTATTAATTTTGTTTAGCCAATTCATGCCTTCATTTTCCTGTATGGAAAGGTCCATGTCCTACATGGAAATAAAGACTAGAGATAAGCAAATTCTAAAGCAATTCTAAAGGAATCACATTAGTTACAAATTGTAAATGTTACCAGGTATTTTGATTTGTTTTGGATGAATCGCATAATTTTGTGCCCATCACCATTTTACCGTAAAAGTTGGTAAGAAAAACAGAAGGGGAAGAATCACATAACACTGAGAAGAAGTGTAAGGGGAGGGCTTGCTCTGATTGGCTCAAAGGCTGACAGACAGCCTGATCAGCCAATCAGGGTGGAATAAGCTCAAAACTTTACAACACGTGTTTTACCATCACTGTAGCATTTGAAATATCAGTGAAACCACCTGAAATACTAGTCCAAACAATGTGTCAGGGCATCTCCACATAGTGTATATATATATATATATATATATATATATATATATATATATATATATATAGGTTTTTTTGTTTACGTTTTAAAAACCAGACCTGAATCTGTGTATTTCTGTCTCCACACAGTTCCAATTTTTTTGGATTGTTGAATTTATTAAAACTAGCTGATATGTGTCTTGCAAGTGATAACATGACATATCCATGTAATTCCCACCCCACACAGTTCCAATTATTTTGGGGTGGTTACATTTATTAAAACCAGCATATATGTGTCTTATAAATGTGACATACTAGGCTGAAATCCTTACTGTTTTATCTCTAGGCACTTGAAGTGAAATAATCTCAAAGTAGTTTGTCAACTTGTGTTTTGCACAATTTTTTTAATCTGAATATTTTAACAAGCAAAAGACATTTGTCACAAATCTGTTATTAGTAACAATACTGCAGTAAGTCAACTGTCAGTAGTAGTGTCTTCAGTGTGTTTGTGGAAAGGGAAGGACATTGTATTGCACTTCCCTATCTTTAAGATCCAGAAACCAGATTTGCAAACGGTTCCATACTTTGAGTGACTGTATACATTTAGACCCACGAATGCCAGAGCTATGGAAAGGTTTCATATGAATGAACCAGAGCCAGAATGTAGGCAGTAGCAGCACCAGCTTTCCGGCCAGAAGTAGTAGTAGTAATAGGTCTCAGTTCTGCCTTCAGAAAGGCGCAACATTATCATTGAGGAAAAGGAGATAAGATTGTGGATTGAATGCCTCAGTTGTCCTCTCAGTTGCAGCAGGATGACATGGAGGTGACTTTGGAGTCTGACACAGTGCAGTGGACCCAGTGGTCAGCGTTCCCCCTGCTCCTTCTCCTTGCAGCCCCAGAGAAGGCTTTCAGTGGGGTCTGCTTCTTCCTAGTGGTGCACTGCCTCTTCCTAGTTGTGCACCTTCCTTTTTGCAAAGAAGTGGCAATAAAATCCCACCCTGTATAAGACAGTCAAGAGTGTCTCCCTGATAATGACTTGTGTGAGAGCAGTCATGGTTTGAGCTGCCTTGAGGAGGAGGTTCAGGAGGAGGCTGGGGAGCTCATACATAGCTGTGTTGATGGTGGTGGTAGTAGTGACACTTGTACGGCATTGACACTGGGGGCATCAACAGTGTTAGGAACCTACCATGATATCTCACAGTCTAATAGCAACAGGGAGGGTGAGGACTCTGATGATGATTGTGTGCTGGACAGGACCTGGGATCCAAATCAGGGTGCTGAGGAGGAGGCAATATCAGAGAAGGTGGGTGATGGCGGCAGCAATAATGAGCAGAGGCAACGTACCTCCCAAAGAACAGCCAGGTCAACGTATGCTTCATGATCTTATGTCACTGACACTGTGGGTGGATTAAGCCCAAAACATGCTGGAGGTAAACCAAGCTTGGCTGCCTCTAGCAAGCACACAAAACCACAGCCATTCTGGCCAGAATTCCCAATTAAAAAAAAAAATTGTATTTTCCCCAAGCAATATGGTATTTTGTTCATCATCACCACCTTCTTTTCCTGATAAGACTCCTCCATAATGGAATGGTTGGCCATAAAAAAACTTTTCTCCACCAGCAATTAGCTTGTCTACAAGCTGAATCCCCACCTGGCTACATTACTGGCAGTGCAGTCTCTGCTGTGCCATTGTATTAGTGCCTTGTACTGTCACTTGGTGGAGAACATGGGCCACTTCTTGTGATTATCACTGCGCAGCAAGCTACACTCCATGTTGAACATCTGGAGCAGCTGTTATGACCAGGGACAATGCATGTCTTTCATGGCCAACTGGGTCGATGTTTTTTCAGGTAGTGGAGAGGCAGCACCCCTGCAACATGGCATGGTCCATTTTACCACCTCACAATATCATTGGGCTGGCTCCCACAACAGGGACTTATCCACCTCCTCATCCATACACTTGATCCCATCCCTAACAGCAGCAGGACACGGCATCTCTCCCACTCCTATTCCTTCCTATCACCAGATGTTGCCATAAGGTGTTGGAGCTGATCTATCTGGGTAAGAGTAGCCACACCGGCAAACAGTTGCTAAAGGACCCCAAGCATTTTTGTCATACACCAGACCGCCTCAGCAGGGAAAATGTGTTGTTTTCAGTTCGGACAGTGGCAGCACATGGCATTCATGCTTCAGTTGTCCCTTATTCCCTATATATGTATTTTTGAAGAGCCGCTGACACTCATGCAACAGGTAGCAACAGAGAATGAAGACGAATGGCTAATGCATCTTGTGGTCCGCCGTGTAGCTGTTGGGGACCCACAATGATAAATTCCCATGAGAAGGAGAAGAAGGATGAGGTGCTGCCAGTGGAGGAGCAAGAGGATGATGATTATGATGGTGACACATACCACGACACCTGATTATCTCAGTGGGGGAAGATTTGGAAAGAACTGGCTCCTCAGGTAAGCTGGCCAAAATGGCGACCTATAGCCTCACTTGCTCACGCAGTGACTAGTGTGTCAGTTATATAAAACAGACTGATGATTACTGGATAGCCATGCTTTTGGACCCTTGCCATCAAAGTAAAATGGGAGAATGTTGTTCTCCACACAAAGTGGAGGACAAATGACATTATCACCAGGAAACACTGTGTGTGCAGCTTGCAGTAGCTTTTAGCGAGCACACACTTGCCACCAGTGTATCTGAAAGGGAGGCACCTCTACACCTATGGCACCCATGTCTTGCTGCCACAAGCAGCAGAAGCCGCAGCAGCAGCCTGTTCTTTATGGATGCTGCTGCTGCCTCCATCATGCCACCTCCACCATCATGTCACTGCTGCTACCTGCCTGCTAACATGTACCATATGGCTGTTTCTGCCACCTCAGCTGCCACCTCAGCTGCTACCTGCTGCTAACCCCTACTGCCATCTCTATTAATGCAAAGCCTCTGCCACAACTACCATTAACAGCCTTACTACCACTACTAATATTAGTACTACCACCCATAGACAGCCGTGCATATTGTATGGGCAGGCATTATGATCATCAAGGCATAATTTTTGGACATTTGGTCACCTAACAAGCCACTTTTTATTTTTTTTTAATCCTATAAGGCTCTCCATATTTTGCGAATCCGCAAAACAAGGACACCGGCAATGTGCATTCTGCAATTTGCGGAACACACACAATAGAAATGCCTTTTCTTGTCCGTGTAATCGGACAAGAATAGGACATGTTCTATTTTTTTCGGGAGCCGCGGAACGGAAGTGCGGATGCGGACGGCACACTTTGTGCCGTCCGCATCTTTTGCGGCCCCATTGAAATGAATGGATCCGAATCCTATCCGCATAATTGTCCGCAAATGCGGAAACGGATGCGGAGAGGATGCGGATTAAAAAAACGGACGTGTGAATGGGGCCTAAGACCGTTTGTGTTTAAGCATCATCTGTCTGGATAAGGGGAAGCTTTGGAATATGAAAAAGCATAACACGTTGTTTGTTAACACCATCAAAAGTGCATTTACCCGTAGCTATGCATGTCAGTGTTACTTAGACATGATTTACTATTGTTGTCATTGCCTTCAAAGACTTTGGGAGGGGGAGGACGGAAAAAATCATAAAAAACAAACAAAAGAGATGTTTTCCAAAATATTCTGAGTCCTAGGAGACTACAGTCATGGCCAAAAGTTTTGAGAATGGTACAAATATTAATTTTTACAAAATCTACTGCTTCAGTTTTTATAATGGCAATTTGCATATACTCCAGAATGTTATAAAGAGTGATCAGCTTAACAGCAATTACTTGCAAAGTCAATATTTGCCTAGAAAATGAACTTTATCCCCCAAAACACATTTCAACATCATTGCAGCCCTGCCGTAAAAGGACCAGGTAACATCGTTTCAGTGATTGCTCCATTAACACAGGTGTGGGTGTTGATGAGGACAGGGCTGGAGATCAATCTGTCATGATTAAGTAAGAATGACACAACTGGACACTTTAAAAGGAGGCTGGTGCTTGGCATCATTGTTTCTCTTCTGTTAACCATGGTTATCTCTAAAGAAACACGTGCAGTCATCATTGCACTGCACAAAAATGGCCAAACAGGGAAGAGTATCGCAGCTAGAAAGATTGCACCTCAGTCAACAATCTATCGCATCATCATGAACTTCAAGGAGAGTTGCCAAAAAGGCTCCAGGGCGCCCAAGAAAGACCAGCAAGCGCCAGGACCGTCTCTTAAAAGTGTTTCAGCTGCGGGATCGGGCTACCAGCAGTGCAGCGCTTGCTCAGGAATGGCAGCAGGCAGGTGTGAGTGCATCTGCACGCACTGTGAGGCAGAGACTCTTGGAGCAAGGCCTGGTCTCAAGGAGGGCAGCAAAGAAGCCACTTCTCTCCAGAAAAAACATCAGGGACAGACTGATATTCTGAAAAAGGTACAGGGAGTGGACTGCTGAGGACTGGGGTAAAGTCATTTTCTCTGATGAATCCCCTTTTCGATTGTTTGGGACATCTGGAAAACAGCTTATTCGGAGAAGACGAGGTGAGCGCTACCACCAGTCCTGTCTCATGCCAACTGTAAAGCATCCTGAAACCATTCATGTGTGGGGTTGCTTCTCAGCCAAGGGAATCGGCTCTCTCACAGTCTTGCCTAAAAACACAGCCATGAATAAAGAATGGTACCAGAATGTCCTCCGAGAGCAACTTCTCCCAAACGTCCAAGAGCAGTTTGGCGATCAACAATGCCTTTTCCAGCATGATGGAGCACCTTGCCATAAAGCAAAGGTGATAACTAAATGGCTCAGGGAACAAAACATAGAGATTTTGGGTCCATGGCCTGGAAACTCCCCAGATCTTAATCCCATTGAGAACTTGTGGTCAATCATCAAGAGATGGGTGGACAAACAAAAACCTACAAATTCTGACAAAATGCAAGCATTGATTGTGCAAGAATGGACTGCTATCAGTCAGGATTTGGTCCAGAAGTTGATTGAGAGCATGCCAGGGAGAATTGCAGAGGTCCTGAAGAAGAAGGGTCAACACTGCAAATATTGACTTGCTGCATTAACTCATTCTAACTGTCAATATAAGCTTTTGTTACTCATAATATGATTGCAATTATATTTCTGTATGTGATAAAAACATCTGACAAACACACATAAAAACCAGAGGGCAGCAGATCATGTGAAAATATAATATTTGTGTCATTCTCAAAACTTTTGGCCATGACTGTAGAGGGTGTTATATACCAATTTTCAGGGCAATTGGAGCCACTTTAGTTCGGCCCGAATCAATTTGAGTCTGAACCAAACTTTTAGAAAAAAAATCAGTGAACCAGAACCGAACCAAATCTTGAGTGGTTCGCTCATCTCAAGGAAAAACTTAGTATAGAGAGGGAGTGAGAGAATGGGCACTGGCAGTTGTTTCATATAGCTTGCTAGCAAGTTCTGCATTACAAAATACTATTAGAAACCATTACAAAGACAATATATTAATCACAATTCTAAAAACATTGTTTACATTATCATGTGCACATTATGTTGGATAATATTCTAGAAAATTGAAAATACATGTCCTTGAACATCTCAATTATATCCAAAACCCTGGCACACTTGATGTTTCCAATGTAGCTAAACATATTGGAGGACATTTCTCAAAACTGGTGTAAAGAAAAACAGGCTTAGTTGCCCATAGCAAACAATCAGAGTGTACCTTTCAAGGGGCTATTAAAAATGAAAACTGGATTCTGATTGGTTGCTATGGGCTACTAAGCCTGTTTTCCTTTTACCAGTTTTGAGTAATCTCCCTCTTTATCTCTTTACATGGGAGAAGGGGTGAGCCACATCATTTAGAGCTTGGGACATAGAAAAATTAATGATCTCTCCAAGAGGGGCGACTCCTACCATCGCCCCTTCAACCATGAGGCATATTAGATTCTTGTATACATGTGTACGTGAAGCAATGAGTTTATGTAGGTTCTTAGGGGCAGATTTATCATAGCCCAGCAGCCTTTGATAACCAGGAGCGCTGCCAGATGCTGCGCTTGATTTATGACGAGGCATACACCTCGGCATTAATTAGGTGCAGCTTTCTGCAATTTGTGAAAACTGCCATAGAAGATGATATATATGGATGCCTCCTGCCCTCCTTACACCCCCTTTTTGGAAAATTGGCGAGGCTGGTGGAGAAATGGCACTGACGGAAAAATCTTTTGCACAACTGTCATTGAAAAAGTCATAAATGTGCAGTTTACAACTTTTTCACGCCACAAAAGTGGTGTTTTCAAATGATAAATGTGGCCTTTAATGTTCTACTATTTACTTATCTCGGTGTCAACTTTTATACAAAGTCCATGCATGTAGGAGGGCATATAAATCATTGTTTTTAAACAAATATTTAATGTACCTTGTATGCTAAAACTCTACCTATTTCCTGATTTATAATGCAAACATAGGGTGATTAATCATATCCATTTGCTACATTGTTACTACTACTGTAAATATATATATATTTTTTTCTTTATGGCCAAGATTATTTATTCAGTTTGGAGCATTATCATGTGAACATGATTTAGCCACTATTGAAATGTAAAAATATTGGTTATATCCGTTATAATTTATGTCACTAATAGAGATGAGCGAGCATACTCGTCCGAGCTTGGTGCTCGTTCGAGTATTACGGTACTCGTAAGTGCTCGCTGCTCGGACGAGTATCTCGCCATGCTCGAGGAAATGGCAACTTCCGCATCGTGCTTTTTTGGCGCCTATAAACTCAGCCAATCACAAGCCAGGAGACTCTGCGGTACACCCAGCATCACGTGGGGCCCTTTCATGTCGATAGCAGGGGTTGGCTGGCCTGATCAGGTGACCCTGGAATATACTAGTGACTGCCCGCGGTGCTCGGCTCAGATGCTGTCTGGATGTCGTTAGGGATAGAGCTGCTGCGTTTCAGGGAGAGTGTTAGGGCTTGCATTTAGTTCTCTGTTAGGCAGGAATAACCACAAAGAACCCAACAGCCCTTCTAAGGGCTACAAGAAATTTTTTTTTGTCTCCTGGCTTGGCTGGCTGGCTGGCACTAGTAGTGCAGCTATCGCCATATATAACCCAATTTTTTTTTTAATTGTTATATCTCAGTGATACAAATCCATTGCACACAGCAGTGTGGAACCATTCTGTGTGTCACACTTCAGTACACTCACTATTTTCTGTCCAGGTGACACTGTCAGTACGTCACTTAATCCAACCAGGTCTTTTGCTGTCACGTATATAGCTAGATCAAAAAAATCTCTGTGCGACATTTGTCTGGGTCGCAGTCAAAATAGCCACCATTAACAGGGTGTGAGTTAGGTCTACGATAGTTTCTGCACATCACGTTCCAAAAAAAACAAAACTACAAAAAAAAATTTATTAAAAAAAATAGTTTTTTAGTTGTTTTAGCTCAGTGATACAAATCCATTTCACACAACAGTGTGGAACCATTCTGTGAGTCACAGTTCAATACACTTACTATTTTCTGTCCAGGTGACACTGTCTATACGTCACGTAATCCAACCAGGTCTTTTGCTGTCACGTATATAGCTTGATCAAAAAATCTCTGTGCGACATTTGTCTGGGTCGCAGTCAAAATAGCCACCATTAACAGGGTGTGAGTTAGGTCTACGATAGTTTCTGCACGTCACGTTCCAAAAAAACAAAACTACAAAAAAATATATAAAAAAAATATATAAAAAAATAGTTTTTTTGTTGTTTTAGCTCAGTGATACAAATCCATTTCACACAGCAGTGTGGAACCATTCTGTGTGTCACAGTTCAGCTGTCTACTCACTCCAATTCGTATTTTCTGTCCAGGTGACACTTTCTGTACGTCACTTAATCCAACCAGGTCTTTTGCTGTCACGTATATAGCTTGATCACAAAAATCTCTGTGCGACATTTGTCTGGGTCGCAGTCAAAATAGCCACCATTAACAGGGTGTGAGTTAGGTCTACGATAGTTTCTGCACGTCACGTTCCAAAAAAAACAAAACTACAAAAAAATAAAAAATATATAAAAAAATAGTTTTTTTGTTGTTTTAGCTCAGTGATACAAATCCATTTCACACAGCAGTGTGGAACCATTCTGTGTGTCACAGTTCAGTACACTCATCGTATTTTCTGTCCAGGTGACACTTTCTGTACGTCACGTAATCCAACCAGGTCTTTTGCTGTCACGTATATAGCTTGATCAAAAAATCTCTGTGCGACATTTGTCTGGGTCGCAGTCAAAATAGCCACCATTAACAGGGTGTGAGTTAGGTCTACGATAGTTTCTGCACGTCACGTTCCAAAAAAAACAAAACTACAAAAAAATATATAAAAAAAATATATAAAAAAATAGTTTTTTTGTTGTTTTAGCTCAGTGATACAAATCCATTTCACACAGCAGTGTGGAACCATTCTGTGTGTCACAGTTCAGCAGTCACTCACTCCAATCGTATTTTCTGTCCAGGTGACACTTTCTGTACGTCACTTAATCCAACCAGGTCTTTTGCTCTCACGTATATAGCTTGATCACAAAAATCTCTGTGCGACATTTGTCTGGGTCGCAGTCAAAATAGCCACCATTAACAGGGTGTGAGTTAGGTCTACGATAGTTTCTGCACGTCACGTTCCAAAAAAACAAAACTACAAAAAAATATATTAAAAAAATATATTAAAAAAATAGTTTTTTGTTGTTTTAGCTCAGTGATACAAATCCATTTCACACAGCAGTGTGGAACCATTCTGTGTGTCACAGTTCAGTACACTCACTATTTTCTGTCCAGGTGACACTGTCTGTACGTCACGTAATCCAACCAGGTCTTTTGCTGTCACGTATATAGCTTGATCAAAAAAATCTCTGTGCGACATTTGTCTGGGTCGCAGTCAAAATAGCCACCATTAACAGGGTGTGAGTTAGGTCTACGATAGTTTCTGCACGTCACGTTCCAAAAAAAACAAAACTACAAAAAAATATATAAAAAAAATATATAAAAAAATAGTTTTTTGTTGTTTTAGCTCAGTGATACAAATCCATTTCACACAGCAGTGTGGAACCATTCTGTGTGTCACAGTTCAGCTGTCTACTCACTCCAATTCGTATTTTCTGTCCAGGTGACACTTTCTGTACGTCACTTAATCCAACCAGGTCTTTTGCTGTCACGTATATAGCTTGATCACAAAAATCTCTGTGCGACATTTGTCTGGGTCGCAGTCAAAATAGCCACCATTAACAGGGTGTGAGTTAGGTCTACGATAGTTTCTGCACGTCACGTTCCAAAAAAAACAAAACTACAAAAAAATATAAAAATATAAAAAAAATAGTTTTTTTTGTTGTTTTAGCTCAGTGATACAAATCCATTTCACACAGCAGTGTGGAACCATTCTGTGTGTCACAGTTCAGTACACTCACTATTTTCTGTCCAGGTGACACTTTCTGTACGTCACGTAATCCAACCAGGTCTTTTGCTGTCACGTATATAGCTTGATCAAAAAATCTCTGTGCGACATTTGTCTGGGTCGCAGTCAAAATAGCCACCATTAACAGGGTGTGAGTTAGGTCTACGATAGTTTCTGCACGTCACGTTCCAAAAAAAAACAAAACTACAAAAAAAATATATAAAAAAAATATATAAAAAAATAGTTTTTTTGTTGTTTTAGCTCAGTGATACAAATCCATTTCACACAGCAGTGTGGAACCATTCTGTGTGTCACAGTTCAGCTGTCTACTCACTCCAATTCGTATTTTCTGTCCAGGTGACACTTTCTGTACGTCACTTAATCCAACCAGGTCTTTTGCTGTAACGTATATAGCTTGATCACAAAAATCTCTGTGCGACATTTGTCTGGGTCGCAGTCAAAATAGCCACCATTAACAGGGTGTGAGTTAGGTCTACGATAGTTTCTGCACGTCACGTTCCAAAAAAAACAAAACTACAAAAAATATATATAAAAAAAATATATTAAAAAAATAGTTTTTTGTTGTTTTAGCTCAGTGATACAAATCCATTTCACACAGCAGTGTGGAACCATTCTGTGTGTCACAGTTCAGTACACTCACTATTTTCTGTCCAGGTGACACTGTCTGTACGTCACGTAATCCAACCAGGTCTTTTGCTGTCACGTATATAGCTTGATCAAAAAATCTCTGTGCGACATTTGTCTGGGTCGCAGTCAAAATAGCCACCATTAACAGGGTGTGAGTTAGGTCTACGATAGTTTCTGCACGTCACGTTCCAAAAAAAACAAAACTACAAAAAAATATATAAAAAAATATATAAAAAAATAGTTTTTTGTTGTTTTAGCTCAGTGATACAAATCCATTTCACACAGCAGTGTGGAACCATTCTGTGTGTCACAGTTCAGCTGTCTACTCACTCCAATTCGTATTTTCTGTCCAGGTGACACTTTCTGTACGTCACTTAATCCAACCAGGTCTTTTGCTGTCACGTATATAGCTTGATCAAAAAAATCTCTGTGCGACATTTGTCTGGGTCGCAGTCAAAATAGCCACCATTAACAGGGTGTGAGTTAGGTCTACGATAGTTTCTGCACGTCACGTTCCAAAAAAAACAAAACTACAAAAAATATATATTAAAAAAAATATGTAAAAAAATAGTTTTTTTGTTGTTTTAGCTCAGTGATACAAATCCATTTCACACAGCAGTGTGGAACCATTCTGTGTGTCACAGTTCAGCTGTCTACTCACTCCAATCTATATTTTCTGTCCAGGTGACACTTTCTGTACGTCACGTAATCCAACCAGGTCTTTTGCTGTCACGTATATAGCTTGATCACAAAAATCTCTGTGCGACATTTGTCTGGGTCGCAGTCAAAATAGCCACCATTAACAGGGTGTGAGTTAGGTCTACGATAGTTTCTGCACGTCACGTTCCAAAAAAAACAAAACTACAAAAAAATATAAAAAAAATATATAAAAAAAATAGTTTTTTTGTTGTTTTAGCTCAGTGATACAAATCCATTTCACACAGCAGTGTGGAACCATTCTGTGTGTCACAGTTCAGTACACTCACTATTTTCTGTCCAGGTGACACTGTCTGTACGTCACGTAATCCAACCAGGTCTTTTGCTGTCACGTATATAGCTTGATCAAAAAAATCTCTGTGCGACATTTGTCTGGGTCGCAGTCAAAATAGCCACCATTAACAGGGTGTGAGTTAGGTCTACGATAGTTTCTGCACGTCACGTTCCAAAAAAAACAAAACTACAAAAAAATATATAAAAAAATATATAAAAAAAATAGTTTTTTTGTTGTTTTAGCTCAGTGATACAAATCCATTTCACACAGCTGCGTGGAACCATTCTGTGTGTCACAGTTCAGTACACTCACTACAATCCGTATTTTCTGTCCAGGTGACACTTTCTTTACGTCACTTAATTAAACCAGACTGAACAAGTTTGTGGGTTTCAGTACACCAGGCCCATTTATTTTTTATTTTTTATATAATACACTTATATACAGAAAATGTTGAACCCCAGGGCTAAGGGTCGAGGACGAGGGCGTGGGCGTGGGCATTCAATTACTGCAGGGGGCAGAGGCCGTGGTCCTGGGCAGGGTGAGACAGTACCTGCTGATGAGGGAGCAGGGGAACGCCGCAGAGCTACACTCCCTAGCTTCATGTCTCAACTTACAGGGACACGTGGTAGAGGACTGTTGAAACCACAACAGTGCGAACAGCTGATGTCGTGGATTGCGGACAATGCTTCAAGTAATTTGTCCACCAGTCAGTCTTCCACGCAGTCCACCCACGTTACCCAAGGGAGCACTCCTCTGGCTCCTCCACCTCAACCTCCTTCCCCCAGTCTGCCCCCTCCCAGGAAAATTTGGAATGCGATCCGGCATACTCTCAGGAACTGTTTTCTGGACCCTTCCCAGAGTCACAAACCACTTCTCAGGTTGCTGCTGACCTCGTTCCCGATGCCCAAGTTTTCCAACTGTCGCAGTCTGTGGGTGATGATGATGACAATGTTGAGTTAGTGGAAGAAGTTTGTAAAGAGGTGTCGGACGATGAGGAGACACGGTTGTCAGACAGTGGTGAAGTTGTTGTCAGGGCAGGAAGTCCGAGGGGGGAGCAGACTGAGGAATCGGAGGATGACGAGGTGACTGACCCAAGCTGGGTTGATATGCCGAGTGAAGACAGTGCTTCTGAGGCGGAGGCGAGTGCTGCACCAGAACAGGTTGTAAGAGGCAGTGGTGTGGCCAGAGGGAGAAGCAGGGCCAGAGCTGGTGCATCAGCAGCAACTGTTTCACGTAGTGAAGCTCCCGTGGCGAGGCCTAGATGTTCGCAAGTCTGGAGGTTCTTTAAAGAAAGTGAGGATGACCGACGGACTGTGGTGTGCAACCTGTGCCACACCAGGATCAGCAGGGGTGCCACCACTACTAGCCTAACCACCACCAGCATGCGCAGGCATATGAGTGCTAAACACCCCACTCAATGGAACCAAGGCCGTTCACCACCTCCTGCGGGTCACACCACTGCTCCTTCCCCTGTGTCACTCGCTGCCTCTGCTAGTCAACCCCCTGCGTCACTCGCTGCCTCTGCTAGTCAACCCCCTGCCCAGGACCCCGGCACGAGCGCCTCCCGCCGGAAAACCACACCTTCGCCTCCACGATCCTCCACAGTGTCCACCAATGTGTCCCAGCGCAGCGTTCAGCTGTCTTTACAGCAGACGCTGGAGCGCAAGAGGAAATACAGTTCCACCCACCCACATGCCCAAGCCCTCAACGTCCACATCTCCAAATTGCTTAGCCTGGAGATGCTGCCCTATAGGCTGGTAGAGACCGAGGCCTTTCGCAATCTCATGGCGGTGGCTGCCCCTCGGTATTCGGTCCCCAGCCGCCACTATTTTTCCCGATGTGCCGTCCCAGCCCTACACCAGCACGTGTCACAGAACATCATCCGTGCCCTGACCAACGCTGTTTCTGAGAAGGTCCACCTAACCACGGACACGTGGACAAGTGCTGCCGGGCAGGGACACTATATCTCACTGACGGCACATTGGGTTAACTTGGTGGAGGCTGGGACCGAGAATGACCCTGGGGCCGCTCATGTACTGCCCACACCGAGGATTGCGGGGCCTACCTCGTTCACGGTCTCTCAGACGTACTATGCCTCGTCCTCCTCCGACCCCTCCTCCTCCTCCACCGAATTACCATCCGTGGGCACGGCGCCTTAAGTCGGTAGCTCTAGGCGCAGCAGCATGGTTGTGTGTGACAACGGGCGTAACCTGGTGGCGGCTCTGCAACTCGGCAGACTGACACATGTGCCATGCCTGGCCCACGTGTTCAATCTAATAGTTCAGCGGTTCCTCAAGACATACCCCAATCTGTCTGATTTGCTCACCAAGGTGCACTGCATCTGTGCGCATTTCTGCAAGTCGACCACACATGCTGCCACTCTCAGGGCAGCGCAGCGCCACCTACAGCTGCCCGCTCACCGACTGTTGTGCAACGTGCCCACGAGATGGAATTCGACATTAAACATGTTATCCAGAGTTTACCAGCAGCGCAGAGCGATTGTAGACTGCCAGGTGTCAACTTCCACCAGAACTGGTAGTCAGGTCAGTCAGATTCCTCAAGTCTACAATGAGGAGTGGACGTGGATGTCTGATATCTGCCAGGTGTTGAGCAACTTTGAGGAGTCAACACAGATGGTCAGCGGCGATGCCGCCATTATCAGCCTCACCATCCCGCTGCTTTGCCTGTTGAAAAACTCACTGCTCAGCATCAAGTCGGATGCTTTGCGCTTGTCACAAGAGACGGTGGAGGAAGATACGTCGCTTGATAGCCAGAGCACCCTCCGGTCTGTTTCTCAGCGCGTATCGGAGGAGGGGGATGAGGATGAGGAGGAAGAGGAGGAGAATGTCGGCGAGACAGTAGAGGGTACCAGTGCTCAGTCCTTAACTCTTGAGCGTGTATGGGCTGAAGAGGAGGACTTGGAGGAGGAGGAGGAAATGGAGAGTCAGGCCAGTGAGGAGAGGGAATTCTTGCGTGTTGGGACTCTGGCGCACATGGCAGACTTCATGTTAGGCTGCCTATCCCGTGACCCTCGCGTTAGAAGAATTTTTTCAAACACCGATTACTGGGTGTTCACTCTCCTGGACCCACGGTACAAGCAGAACCTTTCCACTCTCATCCCTGCAGAGGAAAGGAGTATGAGAGTGAATAGATATCAACAGGCCCTGGTGCACAAGCTGAAACAATTCTTCCCATCTGACGCCGCTAGCGGCAGAGGGCATGGTTCTGTGGGCCAAGTAGCGGGGGAGAGGAGGCGAGCAGGCAGCTTGTCCAGCACTGGCAGGGGAACGCTCTCCAAGGCCTTTGCCAGTTTTATGTCACCCCAGCAAGACACTGTCACCTGTCCCCAGTCTAGGCAGAGTAGGGGGGAGCTGTACAGAAAGATGGTGAGGGAGTACCTAGCTGACCATACCAACGTCCGTAGCGATCACTCTGCTCCATACAACTACTGGGTTTCAAAGCTGGACACGTGGCCTGAACTGGCGCTGTACGCCTTGGAGGTGCTGGCCTGCCCTGCCGCTAGCTTGCTGTCAGAGCGGGTATTCAGTGCAGCTGGTGGCGTCATCACCGATAAGCGTACACGCCTGTCAACTGACAGCGCTGACAGGCTGACGCTTATTAAAATGAACAAAGCCTGGATTTCACCGGAATTCAAATCTCCTCCGGGGGAAAGCAGCTAAAGATTAACATTACTTATGTATCCGATTCCTCTTCTCTACTCCTCCTACTCCTCCTCCTCCATGTCGTCTTTGCCTAACGCTGACTAAAAAAACGTCATTTTTTAGAGGTCCAACTGGCACTCTTTTACCACAATTTTTCAGGAGGGCCCCCTACAGGCCCTCTCTTCAAACAATTTTTCCGGAGGTCCACCTACAGGCCCTCTCTTCAAACAATTTTTCTGGAGGTCCACCTACAGGCCCTCTCTCCAAACAATTTTTCCGGAGATCCACCTACAGGCCCTCTCTTCAAACAATTTTTCCGGAGGTCCACCTAGAGGCCCTCTCTCCAAACAATTTTTCCGGAGGTCCACCTACAGGCCCTCTCTCCAAACAATTTTTCCGGAGGTCCACCTACAGGCCCTCTCTTCAAACAATTTTTCCGGAGGTCCACCTACAGACTCTCTCTCCAAACAATTTTTCTGGAGGTCCACCTACAGG
The DNA here is from genome assembly GCA_900303285.1 of Rhinella marina. Lineage (NCBI taxonomy): Eukaryota > Metazoa > Chordata > Amphibia > Anura > Bufonidae > Rhinella > Rhinella marina. The sequence continues at coordinate 25,602 of ONZH01020475.1, forward strand.
CCCTCTCTCCAGTTCCAGTTTCCAGTTTTATTTGCGCAAACTGCGTAAATTTTTTTTTGGAATAGGTGTGAAAAATAATATTAACTGCGTATCTATATTGCCCAACATTGGGTACGGTAGCAACAAGAAGAACAAACACATGCTGCCCACAGTGTTCCGCAAATTCCTGGTCCACAATGTCAAGGAGCTCGAGGTTCTGTTGATGAGCAACAAGTCCTTCTGTGCAGAAATCGCCCACAACGTCTCCTCAAAGAACCTAAAAACAATTGTGGAGAGAGCGGCACAGCTCGCCATCAAAGTGACGAACCCCAACGCCAGACTGCGCAGCGAAGAGAACGAATAAATATCTCTGTGGTTATTTGTGCTAAATAAAAGTTAAATAAACACAAAAAAAAAAATTGATCTGTTCCTGTGCCTGATCCACCCAAGTTGAATCTGTCCCATCATGAGAAAGTCCCCCCAAGGAGTCCCCACTGTAACTTGCTTCCCATACAACTACCTCACCCCCCGACACCTGTGTCTCGCCATTGTCCACCACCTCCTCAGACAACACTGGTAAATCCCCACTGTCAGCACACTGAGACTGCAAAAGGTCTTGCGAATTGGGGCAGAGAATGTTCTGGGGTAGCACATCAGAGAAGGGGTGACTATGGGGTTCCAGGGAGTACGTGACCACATGCAATCTCCATCCAAAAAGTCATACTGAGGCTCACCACCATGCTTTACACTGCAATCCTATTACTGAGGCTCACCACCATGCTTTACACTGCAATCTTATTGAAAGACAGACAATCAGGGGTTAACCGCCAGGTTGTCAGGCAGCATTTTTAAGTGGGTCACCATTACCGTGTCCCTGAAAATTGCCTTGGGGTCATCGCCAGACTATTTTTTATGAAAGGCCATGGGGTTCTATACACACAGTGCTGACGGAAGCCCATCAGCCTTTCTAAACACAATTGAATCTGTCCCATCATGAGAAAGTCCCCCCAAGGAGTCCCCACTGTAACTTGCTTCACTTTCAACTACCTCACCCCCCGACACCTGTGTCTCGCCATTGTCCACCACCTCCTCAGACAACACTGGTAAATCCCCACTGTCAGCACACGGAGACTGCAAAAGGTCTTGCGAATTGGGGCAGAGAATGTTCTGGGGTAGCACATCAGAGAAGGGGTGACTATGGGGTTCCAGGGAGTACGTGACCACATGCAATCTCCATCCAAAAAGTCATACTGAGGCTCACCACCATGCTTTACACTGCAATCCTATTACTGAGGCTCACCACCATGCTTTACACTGCAATCTTATTGAAAGACAGACAATCAGGGGTTAACCGCCAGGTTGTCAGGCAGCATTTTTAAGTGGGTCACCATTACCGTGTCCCTGAAAATTGCCTTGGGGTCATCGCCAGACTATTTTTATGAAAGGCCATGGGGTTCTATACACACAGTGCTGACGGAAGCCCATCAGCCTTTCTAAACACAATTGAATCTGTCCCATCATGAGAAAGTCCCCCCAAGGAGTCCACAATGTAACTTGCTTCACTTTCAACTACCTCACCCCCCGACACCTGTGTCTCGCCATTGTCCACCACCTCCTCAGACAACACTGGTAAATCCCCACTGTCAGCACACTGAGACTGCAAAAGGTCTTGCGAATTGGGGCAGAGAATGTTCTGGGGTAGCACATCAGAGAAGGGGTGACTATGGGGTTCCAGGGAGTACGTGACCACATGCAATCTCCATCTAAAAAGTCATGCCACACTTGATCGAGCTCATAATTGACAATTGTACCGGTTGATGCTAAATTTTTAAGTTGGGGTCCTGCGTCGTCATTCTAACTACATCCGGCTGTTGTCACCACCACACACGCTAGCCCAGGGGGCACTCCTCTGGCTCTTCCAGCTCAACCTCCTTCCCCCCAGCCTGCCCCCCCACCTACAGGCCCTCTCTCCAAACAATTTACGTCTTTTTCCTATCTTTCTCTCTCTCCAAACTATTTTTCCGGATAGCTGCCATATACGGTATTAAACTGAGTAGTATACATAGAACACATACCACACTTGATCTATACTGAACGTCACTTTTAAAAATACGTCATTTTCCTCTCTTTCTCTCATTTGTCTGGGTTGCAATTAAGCAGACCAAGTCTGCCTAATCTAATAGTTTCCGTGTAATTGCTCCATACTGCACGTCTTTTTCCTCTCTTTCTCTCTCTCCAAACTATTTTTCCGGATAGGTGCCGTATACGGTATTAAACTCAGAAGAATACATACCGTACCGGTTGATGCTACAGTTTTTCCAAATCCATCCGGCTGTTGTCACCACCACACACGCTAGCCCAGGGGGCACTCCTCTGGCTCTTCCAGCTCAACCTCCTTCCCCCCAGCCTGCCCCCCACCTACAGGCCCTTTCTCCAAACAATTTACCCGGATAGGGGACGTATTAGATATTATACTGATTTTTGTTTGTTCCTCTTTTAATTGGCTCCTGACCTGTGATAGGCAGAGCATGGACACGTCCCCTTAGCTGCAGTAGAAAAGACACTCCCCTGGCCAGAGCAAGCTCTTTTTCCTTTTCCGTGTTCGAAAAATCCATGAAATATATGGTCCCAAGATAGGGGACGTATACGATTTTAAACTGAGAAGAATCGATACCACACATGCCCCACTAGGAGAATTTGGGGTAATGGTGGGATTAGGCAGCCTCAGAGGCATCCATGCATGCTGCCCCTGCTGTTTCCTGTCCATTTCCGTGGTGTTTCCATCATTTTCTGAGGTTTCCAGGTTTTCACCCAGCCTTCCCTAGGCAGAGCCTTGGTCCCCTGCAAAAATGCTCGAGTCTCCCATTGACTTCAATGGGGTTCGTTATTCGAAACGAGCACCCGAGCATCGGGAAAAGTTCGACTCGAATAACGAGCACCCGAGCATTTTAGTGCTCGCTCATCTCTTAGTCACTAATTAATTAATGTCATCACCCTATTTGTATTTTTAGATGGCCACCCATTTCAGTAGGCATTATTGCATACATGTGTTTGTTTTTTTAACTAATAATTTGTATCTGATTTATTCACCATTTTGAAATTGAATTTGAATACGAAATATGCAACACCTATTATTACTCATGCTTCCATCTTATTACTCATGCTTCCATCTGATGGGCTTCCGTCAGCACTGTGTGTATAGAACCCCATGGCCTTTCATAAAAATAGTCTGGCGATGACCCCAAGGCAATTTTCAGGGACACGGTAATGGTGACCCACTTAAAAATGCTGCCTGACAACCTGGCGGTGAACCCCTGATTGTCTGTCTTTCAATAAGATTGCAGTGTAAAGCATGATGGTGAGCCTCAGTAATAGGATTACAGTGTAAAGCATGGTGGTGAGCCTCAGTATGACTTTTTGGATGGAGATTGCATGTGGTCACGTACTCCCTGAAACCCCATAGTCACCCCTTCTCTGATGTGCTACCCCAGAACATTCTCTGCCCCAATTCGCAAACCTTTAGCTGTCTCGTGTGCTGACAGTGGGGATTTACCAGTGTTGTCTGAGGAG
>ONZH01020476.1:0-29775 GCA_900303285.1 Rhinella marina
CAAAAAAAAAATTGTTCTGTTCCTGTGCCTGATCCACCCAAGTTGAATCTGTCCCATCATGAGAAAGTCCCCCCAAGGAGTCCCCACTGTAACTTGCTTCCGATACAACTACCTCACCCCCCGACACCTGTGTCTCGCCATTGTCCACCACCTCCTCAGACAACACTGGTAAATCCCCACTGTCAGCACACGGAGACTGCAAAAGGTCTTGTGAATTGGGGCAGAGAATGTTCTGGGCTAGCACATCAGAGAAGGGGTGACTATGGGGTTCCAGGGAGTACGTGACCACATGCAATCTCCATCTAAAAAGTCATGCCACACTTGATCGAGCTCATAATTGAAAATTGTACCGGTTGATGCTAAATTTTTAAGTTGGGGTCCTGCGTCGTCATTCTAACTACATCCGGCTGTTGTCACTACACACGCTAGCCCAGGGGGCACTCCTCTGCCTCTTCCAGCTCAACCTCCTTCCCCCCAGCCTGCCACCCCACCTACAGGCCCTCTCTCCAAACAATTTACGTCTTTGTCCTATCTTTCTCTCTCTCCAAACTATTTTTCCGGATAGCTGCCATATACGGTATTAAACTGAGTAGTATACATATAAGACATACCAGAATTGATCAATCTCATAATTTACGACTGTACCGGTTGATGCTAAATTTTTAAGTTGGCATCCTGCGTCGTCATTCTAACTACATCCGGCTGTTATCACCACCACACAGCAGCTAGCCCACGGGGCACTCCTCTGGCTCTTCCAGCGAAACCTCCTTCCCCCCGCCTGCTCCCCACCTACAGGCCCTCTCTCCAAACAATTTACCCGGATAGGGGACGTATTAGATATTGTACTGATGTTTTTTTTGTTCTTCTTTTATTGCTCCTGACCTGTGAAGGCAGAGCATGGACACGTCCCCTTAGCTGCAGTAGGAAAGATACTCCCCTGGCCAGAGCAAGCTCTTTTTCCATTTTCCATGGTCGAAAAATCCATGAAATATAGGGTCCCCAAGATAGGGGACGTATACGGTAATTAAACTGAGAAGAATTGATACGTACGGTTGATTCTAACAGTTTTTTCCAAATCCATTCCGGCTGTTGTCACCACCACGCACGCTAGCCCAGGGGGCACTCCTCTGGCTCTTCCAGCGAACCTCCTTCCCCCCAGCCTGCCCCCACCTACAGGCCCTCTCTCCAAACAATTTACCCGGATAGGGGACGTATTAGATATTGTACTGATGGGTTTTTTTTTTTTCGGCTTTTAATTGCCTCCTGACCTGTGATAGGCAGAGCATGGACACATCCCCTTAGCTGCAGTTGGAAAGACACTCCCCTGGCCAGAGCAAGCTCTTTTTCCATTTTCCGTGGTTCAAAAATCCATGAAATATAGGGTCCCAAGATAGGGGACGTATACGGTATTAAACTGAAAAGAATCGATACCACACATGCTCCAGTAGGAGAATTTGCGGTAATGGTGGGATTAGGCAGCCTCAGAGGCATCCATGCATGCTGCCCCTGCTGTTTCCTGTCCATTTCCGTGGTGTTTCCATCATTTTCTGAGGTTTCCAGGTTTTCACCCAGCCTTCCCTAGGCAGAGCCTTGGTCCCCTGCAAAAATGCTCAAGTCTCCCATTGACTTTAGTGGGGTTCGTTATTCGAAACGAGCACCCGAGCATCGGGAAAAGTTCGACTCGAATAACGAGCACCCGAGCATTTTAGTGCTCGCTCATCTCTAGTTATTAATAATTTTCTCTTTGTTAAACAAATATGGCTGCAAGATTAAAGAGATTCTCCAGGAATAAAAAAATGAAAATACTTAAATATTACGTTATTCAAAATACAGTATATTCTCAAATATCTTTCATTACTTATGATGGCTTCTTTTGACTAGGGAGCAACCATTAGGAGAAATAAAATGGCTAATATTCAGATTTGCTTTCCTAAGCCTATTGGATGTCAGCTGTTAGAAATGATAATTTGAATATATTTTTCCAACAAATAAGGCCTTTTCTACCTACAATACAATACTGATAAAGGGCTTTTGTCCAAAAAGAGTCATCACAGATGTAAGACTTTTTAACCATTTTACTAGTTTTGCTACATAAGCATGATTAAAAGGCTAGAAGCCACCCCTGTGTATCAGCTGTGTGAAGATAATGCAGGACTCATACAACCGTTGTCTTCTCCTCACGGTTTACCTGTATGCCATGCAGCAGCAAGCAGTTGTAATTATAGCTTCACTGTCTCCATTTGCTTCAATGGGACAGCTCCTTCCTATTCAGAATAGGTAATTAATATAGCAAAAGCAGACAACCACTTTGAGAATGGGCAATTCCTTTTGGGATTAATGTATTATTTGGGGCCAATGTAAATTGAAAATGAGACAAACGTTCCTGGTCAGACAATCGAAGGCGCTGTATTTGCATGGGCTCTTCAGATAGGGTGGACACTAGTGGAAGGACCGGCCTCTGGAAGGATGGAGCCAAACGAGGTGGTCTTCTGTTGCCTACGACCTCCTTAGAACGTTCCCTGAAACACATATCAATCCTTATGGCTAAGGTCTTTCAGAGTAGGCGGATGGTCGCGACCAGCTAATTAATCCTTAATCCGGTCAGAAAGATCCACCCAGAACACCACCAGTTGAGCCTCATTGTTCCATGCAAGTTCGGCAGCCAGGGTACGAAATTGGATGGCATACTGTCCCACAGACGATGAACTTTGTCGTAGACGCAGCAGAGCTGACTCAGCGGAGGACGTGCGGCCGGGCTCTTCAAATACCAGCTGGAAGGTAGCCAGGGAAGTCTGCAGATTAGTGGTTTCAAGACCTCCATGTTCCCAAATAGGATTTGCCCAAGCAAGGGCCTCCTCAGACAGCAGGGATACAATGAAGGCAACCTTAAACCACTCAGTACTAAACCTCTGCCCTTGCAACTCAAAGTGGATCAGTCATTGGTTCAAGAATCCTTTGAAGATTCACTCATCTCTATTAGTAATCATACATAAATAGTGACAATGTTGCCATTTTTTGTAACAATAAGATGTTTCTTATTACCTTTTTTAAATATAGATATTATAAAGTTGTTATACTTTTCTTTTCAATTAAGCTAAGCTGTCAAAAGAACCATACATATGATCAGCTTTCAAATGAGATACAGTACATCCACTATGAGCACAATTGCAAGGCACTGTAGTGGTGTATCTATATGAAAACAGCTACTGTTTCCAGCAAAACTGTCATTCAATCTGTATTTTTATATGTTTCATCTGCTATACATATAGACGTTACATTAATATACATGATGACTATTGTAGGCTAGACAAGGCTCCTCTTGATTTCTGGGAAAAATACACGTACATTAGCATGTCTGCTGGGTTAAATTAGACTTAGGAAAGCTAAATTGAATATATCTTTCCGAGAAACCCAGAGGGGCATTGCCTGGCCTACAATACTGTGCACATGTACTCTATATACTTGGTCGCTTCCCATGATGAGTACCCCCAGACTACACATATATTGTCAAAAAATACAACATAGCATACTGGGCTTCTTCTTTTCTTTCACTTGTTGGTCTCGGTAGAATCAGTTCATGTCTGAACTTAAGTTTTTTTTTTAATTTGGTGAACCTGAAACAAAACAAATCTTGAAAGGTGTGCTCATCTCTATTCTAGATTCAATTATTGCTAACTGTTTTTTTGCCTGAGGAACCAATAGAACTTATGCTACAAAAGAGGTATGAAAGCAGATAGCAGAGGATTCTAGTCCTAGTTATTGGATCCTAATACAATAGGGCCATCATAAGACAGCTCTATCTTGAGGTGACTTTAAAACCAATCACTTGACACCAGGGCCTATTTTTAATGATTAGGATTAAACTGGATGTGCATAGGTTATGTATAGTGTGTGGGTGGACCCTCAGAATAATTTTCACTAACAATAAACAATAGAAATGAGCTAATCTAATCCAACAAAGTGGAATTTCACAATAAATTGATTCACCGCAAAGCCGGATTTCCTCGTGCTGCGGGGTAGCAAATCAATTTAAACTGAAATAATTTTTTTAAAAAAAGCATACTTACCTCCTCCATTTACTCGCAACAGGCCGGACGCCGCCATCTTCATTGAAGATAATGGCCAAAATTCCGTGCGTGGTGACATCAAGCGTCTGGCATGACAATGCAAATTCATCAAGCAAGATGGTGCTGGCTGGCCCGTTGCGAGCAAATGGAAGCAGTAAATATGATTTGATTTTTTTTAAGTTAGTTTTAAGCTATATTATTACTCTCAGATCATGTATGAATGTGGCATCTGAGGGGTACAATGAGGAGGAGGGCTCTATCGCAGCTCTATCGCAGCTCTATGTCATTGCACCCACTACTTACAAAAAAAAATAGTCGCAAAGCAAATTTTCTTGTAAAATTCAGTGAAGCAGTCCAATCGAATTTTGCAAAAGTTCACTCATCTCTAATCAACACAACAACGTTCAACACAACTTTGCTATTATCATACAAGGTGCAAATCCCAATGATTATTGATGTTAAAATTCACACTCTTTATGGTTATTCAAACATTGATTGACATTTCGCCCGCAAAGAGGCTTAATACTTGAAATATATATATTTGGCTGTTGTAGTGATTTCCCCTTTTAAGGCACTCTCCATTACAGTGTGGCTGGAGCCACATCGACTGCTGTGACTCATCATGTGATTCATACAGGCAGCCATGGTCGGACTGGGGTTTGTTGTGCCAACAGACAAAATTTATTCTCAGGCCCAATTCCTATATCATTAATACAGTCTAATAGGTTTTAATTCAAAGAAATAAGCCCTAGAGGCTGGTTATTGTCTACAAAGGAAGCTCCAATTTTTTTTTCCGCCTGGCATTTGTTGGACATCTGCTTCTTTTTAGACTGGTTGACATACTAGCTGTGTCATCACTCACATTGCTCACATCTCCTACCACTCCTAGAGTAGCTGCAACACTACCTGCATTACCGCTTGCATCACCACTGGGGATAGAATCTCTCCTCTTTGCTCTTAAAATTTTCAATTTTTAGTATTTGTGAAAATTGTCTTGGGAACTAGAATGTAATTTTACCGACTGTGGTCATCTAAGCTTTAAATTACAAATACCTTGCGAGTCCCTTGCTCTAGCTACAAGCCTGCCCTAAGTTAATGAGTTAATAAAAGTAATACTACATATGCATTTACAGAATGAAATATGAATCATAAAAGCCAAAAACTGGAGCATAGCAAGAATGAAAAAAGACATGCAGATGACAAGCGCTACAGGTTAAGGAAAATTAGAATAACAGAATAAATAAATTTTAGATCTGAAAATGTTTACAATAACCAGAACATTTCTGAACGTGAAAGCTTTAGCCTGTAGGAGATCCAGTTCCCAATCCAAATTGTTTCCAATTGAACACTAATTTATTCTTCCCTGGAGGTGCACATATCAAAATCCAAAAAAAGAAATATTAGTTTGTAATATATTTCACTTTCTCACAAGCCCAGCAGACAACTTTGTTGCATTTCAAAATACAGTTCATTAATCATGCAATTGCTTTTTGATTTTCTTGCTGTTCTACCTATAAGTGAAGCTGTAAGAATCTGCAAGGTAATTTGTGCTAATGTTCTGAGATCATTTCTTTACTTTATTGATATAAGAAGTGCCAGGTTGGAGTGAATATGTTATTATTTTTATGTTTATTTATGTTGCAAGGAGATTAGCCAGAATGACCGTGGATCCATAGCAAATGATGCAAGGCAGGTAGGTTTAAGGCCCCATTCACATGACCGTATATTTGCGGGCCCGCATTACTGCGGACCCGCAAATATACAGGGGCCGCCCGGCGTGTGTTGCGCAGCTCTCGGAACACACGCCGTGCGGCCCCATTGAAAATGCCTATACTTGTCCATGCGCACGGACAAGTATAGGACATGCTTCAAAAGAGCCGCGGCACCATAGAGGTGAATGGGACCGCATCTATTCCCGCGTTTTTGTGGATAGATACGGCCCCATTCATACGGTCGTGTGAATGGGGCCTAAGGCTCCATTCACACGTCCTGTTTTTCTTTCCTGATTCAATCCTGATCCTGATCTGGATCCATTTATTTCAATGGGTCCTGAAAAAATCAGGATCGAATCAGGAAAGAAAAACAGGACGTGTGAATGGAGCCTAAGGTTAATTTAGCAAGTTCTCACTTTCAACCAGTGGATGTAGTTGACATAATTAAAGGGGTTGTGTCACTTCAACAAATAGCATTTATCATGTAGAGAAAGCTAATACAAGGCACTTACTAATGGATTGCCCATATTGCCTCCTCTGCTGGCTTGATTCATTTTTCCATTGCAGATACGAGATGGCCAGGACAGGAGCTGCTGTGCATGCATGCCTATGTGAGCTCCCACAGTCACAGCCACCTGAGATTGTGCAAGCATGACAACTGTTGGATGGCAGGGTGTTTGTAACTATGGAAACGAGCAGTGTATAATATTATGGAAAATGAATCAAGCCAGCAAAGGAACAATATGGATAATAACAATACATTAGTAAGTGCACTGTATTAACTTTATCTACAGGATAAATGCCACTTGCTGAAGTGAGACAACACCTTTAAGTGTTTCATTTTGTAGTGACTAATAATATACTTCCCTGTATAGGGCTATTATTGCAGCAAATATTATAAACCTCTATATCACATTGATAACTTGAGATTAGCTGCCATAATATTGATAGATTACTTATCATGCACTCTGCAAAGTCCACTTTCAACTGAACCCACCATGGATAAACTGAGGCTACTAATGACAAGGGGTACCGTAATTATATTACATGCTATGCCCTCCTACAGTATAATCTGTTTGCCAGTTTAAACCAGATGACACACATCTTTTTTTTTATGTATCTCTTTATTATTCTGATTATGTATTCTATATCCTGAACATCATTATGGAGGTTGCCATTTTGCCTATGCATTTAGAGATATTCTTGACAGCAGCAATTATGCGCCATAGACACACCCCTTCTAACTACACATTACATTGCTCTACAATAGATGGTAATGATATCCTAAGATATGCCATCATAGATGAGCAGCCTGACAGGAAAACTTACCAATATGTAGTATAAGTAAGTCCCAGAGCATAGTGTGTAGTGAGGGCCTGCCCCTCAGACCACAAGGCAGCTCAGCAAGTGGAGACGAGTAATGCTCACATCTTGGGACAGGTTGCTAGTGGCCATTTTAAATCATTCCCGGAAAACCACTTTAATGCAGCAACCAAGCTGATCTTTCTGTCTAACCGCTACTTCTATGCCTCCACACAGTGCTAGTCATTGAATTGGTTGCCCATACAGTATAAGATTCATTTTAAACTGATCATTCTCACCCACCAAGCTCTCCACAGTGCTGCACCCCCTACACCTCCTCCCTCATTTCTGTGTGCCATCCTACCCATGCTCTCCGTTCAGCCAATTACTTTTCCAAACCTCTTACTCCCGTCTTCAAGACTTATCCTGAGCTGCACCAGTTCTCTGGAGAGCTCTACCCCAAACAAATAGTTTAACCTCTTTAGCCATTTTTCACCTTAAAGGCCAGGCCAAATTTTGGAAATCTTTTTATGTGATGATAACTTTGGAACACTTTTACTAAGCCATTCTGAGATTTTTTTTCTTGTGACATATTGTAGTTCATAATAGTGGTAAATTTGAGTCAACATAAATCACCTTTATTTATGAAAAAAATCCACAATTTCCTAAAAAGGAGGGCGGTCCTGGGCCAGTGATCTCTCTGATTGGCTAGTCTATACAGACTATCCAATCAGAGGATTAAATAGGGTTAAATCAGAACCTTGTAACATGTTTAAATGTCCGTAACAACCTGCTCTATAAAAATATCACATGGTCTATCCCCCTAAGGTGAATACCGTAAAAATAAAATAAAAACTGTGCCAAAAAAGTTAGCTGGGATCCCTGGATGTATGTAACAGCCAGGATCTCAACACTGTCACCATATCTGACGAACCCGTACATCATGGTGGATTAATGCAGTGCAGTCCATGCCTTACAGGTACATCGTGGTGGCTTAAGGGGTTAATTTACAACATCCACAGTTTTAAATGCTCCCTAAAAACACTTTTTAGGTTGGCCTATCATATACCCTAATCTAACCCTTTCCCACTCACCCACTTCCTTGTCATTCTTCTGATACATCATCAAACTCCATCAACCACACCCCATGCACTCAGGAGCACCACAGATATTGGCTGGTGGCTGGCTCCTTCAGATTTATATCTACTCCCCTCCTCTATTGTGTTCAATAAAGATCAATGTACAAAACAAGCGCTTGTTACCTTCTGTGTCCCCGCTATCTCCACATACATAGATTGTAAGCTCTTGCGAGCAGGGCCCTCGTTCCTCTTGTATTAATTGTTGACTTGTTTCTTGCCATGTTATTTATGACTCTGTTTGTTCATGAACACCCTGATTGTAAAGCGTTGCAGAATATGTTGATGCTATATAAATAAAGAATATTACTATTATTTGTACAGACCAAGAAGTGCCTTCTGTTATTAATCTTAGTGCCTCAATGCAAAAACTGCAGGATTTTAGGATTTAAAAATATATATATATACTCTAGTGTAAGGAGTGAATAACAGAAGTAACAACGCGTTAACACAATATCAGTAGGTTGCAGTAACACTGCTTGTTATTTCACCAGTTTACTCTTAATTTAAGCAAAATGGCTCTAAACACATTCATTCAAGCTCCCCAAAGGTTTTCACTCAAGAATCAAATCCTTGAAGAAAAAACCATGTAGGTCCTGGTAAAGTACTAATAGTGTAGACAGAAAATCTAAGGGGCAACAGTTTGTTTCATCTGTGTGAAAGATTATCCTCATATCTTCACAGAATAGAGCAGGGGTAGGCAACCTCTGGCACTCCAGGTGTTGTGAAACTACACCTCCCATCATGCACACTGTTCTCTGAACTCCCACAGAAGTGAAAAGAGCATGCTGGGAGTTGTAGTTTTGCAACAGCTGGAGTGCCGAAGGTTGCTGATCCCTGGAATAGAGAATACCTAGGCACCATACAATAGTGCCCGATGCACTGCCCCAAAAGAGCTACAGTCACTTATTTACCCGCCATCATCTTCTTTGAATCCTCCTTCTTTCATGATCTTCTTTGTTGAGGCAATAATCTACAACCCCTCCATGCCCGGTAGTTTTACAGAGGATGTTGGGTGATGTAGTTTTTCTTGCAATACCATGCAGTTTATCCTTTCCTAACAGAAGCCAGTTGCTGTCAGAATTTGAGGGGTTCTTTTTTACACTATTATTGACATGTTCTGTGCAGAATTTTTCATAATTTTTTCATGAATTGACTACATTAATCTATTACTCATCAGTGTGGAATAAAGCTAAAGAGATGCAAGCCTTGGCAGATAGAAGGGAAAAATACCGTCTATTATTTGGGAAAAATAAGAGATCAAATAATAAGCAAGCAAATGCTGTCTGTAAATTCATACAAGTTACAAATTATTCTCTAGGATGTACAGTCAAGTGTTTAGCACTGTTGCATTGCAGCGTTGCGGTCCTGGGTTCGACTCAAGTGCTAAATCTGCCTGGAGTTTATTTTGTTTCTAATAAAATATAGACCCAGTGGGTTGTTAGGAGATGAACATCAAAAGGGCAGCCACTGACTCACGTTCACATAACAAGGATTTCCAAGTCCCAACATGAGCATAGCAGCAGACAGTTATTTTTAGTCATATTAGCCATTGTATCCATGAGCTCAATTCAATAGATTTTTTCTATGCAGTTATGTAATGATTTTCAGTGCTTGACTCATCGGCTTTTATATTAACATGTCCATATTCCCCAGGCATGATCTTGTATAACAAACTTTATTCTTTTTCATTTATAGAACGGTTATTGCCATCAAAGATGAGCGAAATTATCAAGAATTCAGTTGCTTTGCTGAACTTCACAAGAAAATTTGATTTGTTATGAATGACTTCATCATGAATCATATTACATTGTATATTGTGGGCGCAATGATGGGGAATTGGCATAGCGCCACTCTGTCAGTGAACCCATCAGATGCCACATTCAATGTAGATCATGGCATCTTACAGTCACATCGATGCCTGTCATGGGTTAACCAGGGTTTAAAAAAAAACAAACAAAAAAAACATATTTGCCTCATCCTTTTGCTTGCTTAGACACTGTCATGGCCATCTTGATTGAAGAAAACACAGCAAATCTCTTGCACGCTAACATGATGTTATGATGTCATCACGTCATAATGGTGGGCGGGCGCGGCAACATCATCACTGATGATGTCATAGCATGCGCGAAATTTGGAGCGATTTCTTCAATCAAAATGACCAAGACAGCCTCTCCATGAGCAAATAGAGGAGGTGAGTATGCTTCTGTTTTTTAAACAGCTTTTTCAGGAAAAATTGATTCATTACCACAAAGCGCCAATAAATTTAGATTTGTGGCAAATCAAATTTTTCATGAAATTTGGATCAAAGTCAATTCATGTAACTTTGATTCACTCAACACCAATCATCATACAGATTTTGCAGCACTTTTAAGGTGTTCTATTTGTTCTTTATTGTTTTATATTTGACTATATTCTTAATTTCTTGTTTGTTTCAACAATGCTATTATTGTGTTAAAGTGAAATAAATAAAAAAAGTAGACATATTAGGTATAGCCGCTTCCGTAACAACGAGCTCTATAAAAATATCACATGAACTAACCCCTCAGGTAAACACTATAAAAATAAAATAAAAACAGTGCCAAGAAATTGTTGCCATTTTTTTGTCATCTTACATCACAAAAACACTAAGGGCTCGTTCACATCACATCGTTATAATGGAAAGAAACAGAATCCCTAGGACGGACATCAAAACGGACACCTTTAAGAGGCATTCCGTTTTGATCCGTCATAATAGAAGCCTATGGCCCTGCATAACGGATCCGTCTGGTTGCCGTTATGCTGGACGGAAAACAAAGTCCTGTCGACAATCCGCCACAGCCAATCAGCCACATTGTCACTTTAGTAAAAGGGTGATGTACAAAGTGGAGTAACGTCTCAAGACAAATGCTAGGCTTAGTGATGCACCAAATTTATTAACCCCTTCATGCCCAGCGCCGTAATAGTATTGTATTGCATTGTGCAGGGGATAAGACCCCCAAAATTTTAAGTCGCAGAGTGGCACAAAAAATAAAGTGAAAAAAGAAGTTAAAAAAAAATAAAGTTTAAAAAAAAGTGTTCTTTTCCCAAAATAAAATAAAATAAAATTGTAAAAAATAGGGAAAAAAAGAAAAGTAGACATATTACGTATCGCCACATCCGTATTGACTGACTCTATAAAAATATCACATGATCCATCCCGCCAGGTGAACGCAGTAAAAAACAAAACAAAACAAAAAAACAACTACGCCAAAACAGCCATTTATTGGTCATCTACCCTCACAAAAAGTGCAATACCAGGCGATCAAAAGGGTGTATTTACCCCAAAATGGTACCAATCAACCGTCATCTTATCCCGCAAAAAATGAGACCCTACCTAAGACAATCGCTCCCCCCCCAAAAAAAAAAATGGCTCTCAGAAAATGGCAACACAAAAACAAGATTTTATTCTGTGCTCTAATGTGTACAACTTAACAAAAATGATAGACATATTGGGTATCGCCGTGTCCGTAGCAACCTGCTTACATGA
Source organism: Rhinella marina (assembly GCA_900303285.1). Lineage (NCBI taxonomy): Eukaryota > Metazoa > Chordata > Amphibia > Anura > Bufonidae > Rhinella > Rhinella marina. The sequence goes on from ONZH01020476.1 coordinate 11,726, forward strand.
TATGCCCCTTTAAGCGAATACTGTAAAAAAAGTTTTTAAAAAAACTGCCAAAACAGCCATTTTTTTCACCTTCACTCACAAAAAATATAATACTAAGCGATCAAAAAGTCTTATGTACCCCAAAATGGTACCAATGAAAGCGTCACCTATCCCACAAAAAATAAACCCCCACATAAGACAATAACACAAAAAGTAAAAACCAATGGCACCCGTAAACCAATCAATCAAAATCTGTGCTGCAAAATCCATATGGTGCTCCTTCTGTTCTGAACCTGCCATGTGCAGTTACAGCAGTTTACCACCACCACCTACAGTATGGGGTGTTGCCGTATTCAGGAATAAATAGGTAACAAACTATGAGGTGTTTTTTCTCCTGTTACCCCTTATGAAAATGAAAAATTTGGGGCTAAAGCAAAATTTCATTGGAAGAAATTCTATAAATTCCATAAACCGCTTAGGGGATCAAAGTGGTCAGTACCCCCCTTAATATATTCTTTGAAGGGTGTAGTTTCCAAAATGGAGTCACGTTTTGAGGGTTTCCACTGTAGGAGTACGTCAGGGTCTCTGAATTACAAAATGGTGCCCAAAAACCATTCTAGCAAAATCTGCCTCCAAAATCTATATGGCGCTCCTTTCCTTCTGACCACTGTCACATGCCCATAGAGCAGTTTACCACCACATATGGGGTATTTCTGTAAACTGCAGAATCAGAGTAATGTTTATTGAGGTTTAGTTTGCTGTTAATCTTTGCTGTGTTGCGAGAAAAAAATTGATTAACATGAAAAATCTGCATAAAAAAATGATATTTTGAAATTTTGCCTCAGTTTTCCTTTAATTTTTGTGGAACACCTAAAAGGTTAACAAAGTTTGTAACATCAGTTTTGAATAATTTGAGGGGTGTAGTTTCTAAAATGGGGTTATTTATGGGTGGTCTCCATTACGTAGGCCCCTCAAAATCACTTTATATCTGAATTGGTGCTTAAAAAATGGTTTTGGAAATGTTGTTGAAAATTTGAAAAATGGCTTCTAAACTTCTTAGTTTTTTAACCTTCTAAAAAAATAAAATGACATTTACAAAATTATGCAAACATAAAGTAGACATAGGGGGAATGATGACTGATACTATTTTATGAGGCATTACTATCTGTCTTAAAAGTAGAGAAATTCAAATTTCGAAAATTGTGAATTTTTCCATATTTTTGGTAAATTTGGCATTTTTTTTAATAAATAAAGGAAATATATATAGACTCAAATTTACCACTGTCATGAAGTACAATGTGTCACGAGAAAACAGTCTCAAAATGGCTTGGATAGGTAAAAGTGTTCCAAAGTTATTATCACAAAAAGTGACATGTCAGATTAGCAAAAAATAGCCTTGGCAGGAAGGTGAAAACTGGCCCGGGGTAGAAAGGATTAAACATTGGGAAACATTTAATACATTTGGTGCAAATTATCTCTATTTTCCATTCTCCATGTTTTTACAGTGTTTTCTTTTTTTTCTTTTTTTTTTTTTAATTTCCTAAGGCCTTATTCTCGCAGTCAGTGATTTCTGTCTCTTGTGAACCAAGGCCAGGAGCAAGAGATTTGTGTTTTTTGGTCTTTCTGACTCGCAGCTGGTTTTGGCTTACAAATGGCTCACTGATAGATGTGTGAATAAGGCCTAACTTTGAGAATTACTCCACATCAACACACTATAATGTGAATGTATACATGCAACTTCTTTGATATACAGTACAGACCAAAAGTTTGAAAACCTTCTCATTCAAAGAGTTTTCTGTATTTTCATGACTATGAAAATTTTAGATTCACACTGAAGGCATCAAAACTATCAATTAACACATGTGGAATTATATAATTATCAAAAAAGTGTGAATCAACTGAAAATATGTCTTATATTCTAGGTTCTTCAAAGTAGTCACCTTTTGCGTTGATTACTGCTTTGCACACTCTTGGCATTCTCTTGATGAGCTTCAAGAGGTAGTCACCTGAAATGGTATTCCAACAGTCTTGAAGGAGTTCCCAGAGATGCTTAGCACTTGTTGGCCCTTTTGCCTTTACTCTGCGGTCCAGCTCACCCCAAACCATCTCGATGGGGTAAGGTCTGGTGACTGTGGAGGCCAGATCATCTGGCGTAGCACCCCATCACTCTCCTTCTTGGTCAAATAGCCCAGGCATGTAGAGTCCATCCGTTCAACTTTTCTGCGTCGCACAAAGACACGGTGGTTGGAACCAAAGATCTCAAATTTGGGCTCATCAGACCAAAGCACAGATTTCCACTGGTCTAATATCCATTCCTTGTGTTCTTTAGCCCAAATAAGTCTCTTCTGCTTGTTGCCTGTCCTTAGCAGTGGTTTCCTAGCAGCTATTTTACCATGAAGGCCTGCTGAACACAGTCTCCTCTTAACAGTTGTTGTAGAGATGTGTCTGCTGCTAGAACTCTGTGTGGCATTGACCTGGTCTCTAATCTGAGCTACTGTTAACCTGCGATTTCTGAGGCTGGTGACTCGGATGAACTTATCCTCTGCAGCAGAGGTGACTCTTGGTCTTCCTTTCCTGGGGCGGTCCTCATGTGAGCCAGTTTCTTTGTAGCGCTTGATGGTTTTGCGACTGCACTTGGGGACACTTTCAAAGTTTTCCCAATTTTTTGGACTGACTGACCTTCATTTCTTAAAGTAATGATGGCCACTTGTTTTTCTTTACTTAGCTGCAAGAAATCCCACTTATTAAACCTGACAGGGCACACATGTGAAGTGAAAACCATTTCAGGTGACTACCTCTTGAAGCTCATCAAGAGAATGCCAAGAGTGTGCAAAGCAGTAATCAAAGCAAAAGGTGGCTACTTTGAAGAACATAGAATATAAGACTATAGAATATACACTAATATATTTTCAGTTGTTTCACACTTTTTTGTTAAGTATATAATTCCACATGTGTTAATTCATAGTTTTGATGCCTTCAGTGTGAATCTACAATTCTCATAGTCATGAAAATACAGAAAACTCTTTGAATGAGAAGGTGTGTCCAAACTTTTGGTCTGTACTGTATACCTGTTTTGTAATTGGATTAAATGGAATCTTTCACTAGTGACCTTCCTATCAAACTGTTTTCATAGACACATAACTGCAGTTCACCAGATGTTTTTCTTTTGTTGATTTGAGGCTCAGTTCCTGATTTATGATACTTTTTCTTAATATACAAATTAGGCCTTTGTGGCAATGAGGGCATCACTATTGCTCTTGTTGCATTCCAGTTCCACTCATTTCTGTGGTCAGCCCCTCCTTTGCTGTTGTGTAACTTCCTGGCCCTGTCAATCAAAGCAGCCAGGGAGGAGCTGGCCGCAGAAAAAAGTGGAGCTTGGGTGCAACAAGAGTAATGATGAAGCCCATATTGCACCAGATGGAGCCTCAAACCAACAAAAGAAAAATAGTGTTTTCATCAGGAGAACCTCAGCTATGTGTCTAGGCAAACAGTTTTTATAGGGAGGTACTTGGTGACAGGTTCCCTTTAGATATTTTTGATGCACAAAAAATGACAAGCCAAGAATAGATATTGTTCATGTGAAACAGATCAACATTTACACAAAGCAAAATTAACAAACAGTTAATAACTGTCAAGAAACAGATTGTCAGCGTTGACAAAGCCATAAAACTCAACAAGTGATTCTCAAGGTTATCCACCTGCACATAGCTGCCACAGACATATATCACTCTATTTTCCATTATTGTAATGAATCCTGAGGATAAAGGGGAGTTTATCTGATTGAAGGTGGAGATGACTCTTTCTCCGGGTGACAATGTTATATGATAGCAGTCAAAAGAAATGAATATGCTAATATATTTTGTGAGATACTGTTCTCATATCAGGTATTGCCAAATGATTTATTTCTTGGCTCCTTAACACGGCTAAGAGTTCACTTTATACATTAAGATGGTGAAATATTTTCCAGTTATATGAATCAGTAAAGCTTAGGTATTCCATAGCTCACTTGTATCTAAAATACTGCAATGCAAAAAATGAGTAAGAGCTATAGATTCACAGTGTAAGTCCTGTCATCTGCTTCATCTCAAATTCACCAAAATAAACATTGCTTCGGCCTTTGTGTCTAAGCAATATGGAGCAGGTCAGAATGATAACCAGAAGATCATAAGGATCAGGGCATCAAACCAAGGGATTATTTTTAGAAACTTCATTTCCCTTTGTTCTGCCTGGTGTTAAGATTGACATACCTTTGATCTAATACAGCCTCCCTGTTCTCAAGCAGCTTGGATACACAGTGCAGTTTGATGTGATTTTTTTTTTACAGGACAAGAATTCCAGTTTCAGTATCAACCTCAATTGTACAGTATTAGATTTCCTATATTATGCGCAAACATCTTCAGTGCAGGTAGGTGTAAGGATGAGAACATTAATCATATGTGGAGCTTTCGAGTTTGAGGCGATTGGAAAGCTGAGTTAGGTTGATAAGGGATTGGCAGGTTTAAGGAACTCTTAAGTCTTCCTATTTGTTTTCCAACAAACTGCATAGAGCTTTTGCTGTGTACTGTAGAAAGTTAGCCAAAATTTTTATTAGTAACAGTAATGCACAGATGGTGTATTGTACATATTTATAGAGTACCGTAATAGCAATGGTAAAAAAAAAATAATCACAATGATGTACAAATATAAAAACAGTAAATTAATTTAGATCTACAATAAAGTTACAGGTGGAATCCCAATTACATTCATTTTAAAAATGTAATTTGATTACGAGCAATATTTTTTATTGGTTAGGTGATCCACAAGACCTTTGTACAACACCTTTGTAAACAAACCTCACTGGTGCAGCAAACACCTAAAGTACTCTGTATACAAGGGTGCACCACCAATGAGGCCAGGTGAGACAATAGCCTCAGCCAGCATCAGGTACGGGCAAGGAAGGGGGGGGGGCAGCGGAAGGGCCAACGTCAATGAACGCTTTCGTTGTGGAGAAGGAGTTAGGTTAAGAAATTAGCATGGTGGTGGTGGTGTTTTCATATCCTTTTACTTTTTTTTTTATAGTTTGCTATGTTAAGGCCTTGTGCTAAAATAACAAACAATTCAATTGGCACTCAATCCCTCTTGATAAGAAGGTAAAAACATAATTTATTTTAATTTAATTTTTGCTAATCAATTAACAGGTAAAAATTAAACATTTGTGCAAACATAAGTATTCAGACACTTTGCTATGACTCTTGAAATTTAGCTCTTGGGACCTCCGATTTTTCCTTACCATCTTTCAGATGTTTCAAAACCTTGATTGAAGTCCATCTGTGGTATATATAGTTGATCGGACATAATTCGGAAAGACACATCTCTGTCTATATAAGGCTTAATTCAGACGTCCGTGAAAACCCGGTTCGTGCTCCTTGTGAGGGCAGGAGCACACAGCGCCATTGGTTGCTGTGACGCTGTGCGCTTCGTGAGGACGCCGCTGTACAGTGATATATTGTACACACTTGTATCGAGTGTATCACCGTACAGTGGCGGCCTCATGAAGTGCACGGCGTCATAGCAACCAATGACGCCGTGTGCTCCTGCCCTCAGAAGGAGCACGGTCCGGGTTTTCACGGACCGTGCTCCACGGACATCTGAATTAAGCCTTAGGTCTTGCAGCTGACAATGCATATCAAAAGAAAAAGGCTAGCTATGAGGAGTAGTTTAGAGCGAATTGAAGCTAATGTAGTGGACTTCGATATGAATCAGGAAAAATTTGATTTGTCACAATGCTGAATTTTCTTGCTCTTTGTGGTAACTAATCAATTTTTCCTGCAATGGTGGTAAAAAAACAAACAAAAAAAAACATACTCACCTCATCCATTTGCTCACAGAGAGGCCTCCGTTGCCAACTTGAATAAAGAAAACACACCAAATCTTTTGCGCACTGACGTGTGACGTCACTACATCATTACACTGGACGGGCGTGGTGACATCATCATTATTGATGTCCTTGTGCTGGCCATTGTGATGACGCTGTGAAATCACATCCGCGTGCGTGAGATTTGGCGTGTTTTCCTCAATCAAGATGGCTGTGATGACCTTTCCACTACCAAATGATTACCCATCATTGCACCCGCTACATACAATGGAATGCAATTTAAGATAAAGTAATTCATATTGAATCAACTTTCTTTGTGAACACCAGCAAAGCCAAATCAAAGTTTTGATAACTTCACTCATCTCTAATGAGGAGGAAAGAAATGCCTTTAGAGTCTAGAGAGACATGATTGTGTAAAGACACAGATCTGGAGAAGGTTACAAAAATTTTCTACTGCACTGAAAGTTCACACAATGGCCTCCATAATTCTTAAATGGAAGAAGTTTGGAATAACCAAGACCCTTCTTAGACCTGGCTGCTCCACCAAACTACTAATGGTCATTCTGCCAAAGATCCTGTGTGCACATGGGAGAAACTTACAGGAGGTCAACCATCACTGCAGCACTCTAACCTTGGTTTTATGGCAGTGACCAGAAAGACGCCTCCCCTCAGTAAAAGAAAATTTGCAAAAAAGAAATCTTAGACTGTGAGAAACAAGATTTGCTGGTCTGATGAAACTAACATTGAAAATCTTGGGATCAATTCTAAGTATGTCAGGCAGCACTCATCACCTGCTCAATACCATCCCTACAGTGAATAACGGTTCAAGTTTTGGTGACAGCTGTGGGGGTTTCCAGCAGCTGGGGCAGGTAGACTGGTCAGAGCTGAGGGAAAGCTGAATGGAGCAATGTACATAGATATTGATAATGAAAACCTTATCCAGAGGGCTCTGGACCTCAGACTGGGCCAAAGGTTTACCTTCCAACAAGACAATGACCCTAAATATACAGCCAAGACAACACAGGAGTGTAGTAAGGACAACTCTATGACTGTCTTTAAGTGGCCCAGCCAGATCCCTGACTTGAACTTCTCAGGAAAGAACTGAACATGGCTATTCACTGACAGTCCCCATGCAACCCGACAGAGCTTGACAGAATCTGCACAGAAGAATGGCAGAAAATGATCCCCATGTCCAAAACTGGTGGCATCATGCCCTAGAAGACTGGGGGCTGTAATGAGTAAAGGGTCTGAATATTTATGTCAATCCAAGATTTTCATTTCTTTCAATAAATTATAAAGGATTTTGAACATTCTATTTTCACCTTGTCATTATGGGGTACTGAGTGCAGTATGAATGGGACAATTTTGAGCTTTTTTATTTTAGCACAAGTCTGCAGCATAAAAAAGTGAAAGGGTCTGAAGATTTTCAGAATGTACTTTTTTTTTTGGGGGGGGGGGGGGTCTCCCAGTCTTTTTACACATATGGTGATACTGGAAAAAGCAATGGATTTTTATGAGCAAGCATTTCAAAATTACCCCTTTTTTGGGGAGTAGAAACAGGTTTGGTGTTTTGTTAAATAATAAAAAATATATTATATATTGGACCAGTGATAAATACTGTAGCTACTGACAGCAATGGCATATCTATTCTATTCAGCAATCCAGGTACAACTGAGCCTGTTTACTGATGTGTGTCAGGTTGGCTCAGTAGGTGAAAAAAAAAATTCATGTTCAGCAAACTGTATTGGTTGCTGCTTCTACTATGTGTTGTAGTGGTAGTGTTGGCAGATAAGCGGTAACTCACTGGGGAACGGAGAGGGGCCTCCTTGTCAGACATACGGGCGGCAGGTGACAGCTCGGCCAAAGCTACGGCAAGCTGGGTACAGAGCATATTCTAATAATACAACTGGCTTTTAGGTATCAGAAAAACATTCTTTCATTTAGCATTTGTAGTGAGGGTCTAAAAGAATGGCCATTCAGCAGTCATCATTTGCTTGATGCTAACAATAAGCTTATCAACGCGTAAGCAACCAATGATGTTGCTTGCCATGCTCGCCAGCATGTCTGACAGCCCAGTTCTTTCAGTCTCTGTCCTACACTGTGATGGTTGGTCATGGACGGCATTATAATAATAATTATAATAATAATAATTATTATTATTATCTTCCTCCATAAGTTGTAGCATCTCATCCACCTCTGCCTACTCCTCTATTGAACGTCATCCTTGTGGGTACCCAACAGCCACAGGAAGGCAAGCAAGATGTGGAAGTTGTTCTCCTTCCTCCATGATGTGGTATAAGTCCTTCATTTTCCGTTACCCTGCACATTGCCAGTCTGTGATGTACCAGACATTTCATTTTGAAGTGTATTTAAAAATGCGGATTTTCTTTCTTTACAGCTCGAGTTAATAGATATAAGGCTACCCTTATGTGGTAGCCAGATCCCACTGCAAGGCAGGTTGGATATGGCTACTAGGTTATGTCAGTAGAGTCAGTCGAGTAGAGTTCAGAGGTAGCAGATCTATAAGATGCAAGAGACAAGTGCCATCCAGAGTCAAACAATTAGGTGGGAGCCAAATCAGTACTCAAGGGGTTAATCCAGAGACAAGCAAAAGTAAGCTCACCATAAATTTCAAACAGGAGTTGAAGGTAGCACAATGCACAAATAAAGTAATAGGAGCAATGACAAATATGACTTACAGGCACTGCAAAACAACAAATGCCAGGTTTAAATCACCCTCCTAGGTCTGGGATTGGACCCTGAGCCAGGAACCAGATTGATTTGGCACCCAGGCTCACTGAAAGGTCAACCAGCTGTGGCTTTGCTGGTCGGCATGGCAAATCATCTAGAACAGCCATATGCTGGATAATTTCCTGACCAATTCCGACTGTATTGTCGGACAGAGTCCAATACAATATAACTGTGAGCGATATGGAGCAAAACAATTCATTGTGATGAATGGAATTATTTTGTTTAATGTGTTTTACATTTTTTAATACAAAATTTGCAATTGGACCCTATAATATAATAATTAATGGCACACTAGTCTATAATTAGAGATGAGCGAATCATGCAGAAAATTATTCGCCAAACCTTTCCTAAAATTCATATATTCGACGAATAGATTCATTGTATTTCCGTACAAAATATATGTTATTATGTGCTATTTGCAAATATTCGCTCACTAATAACGAACGTTCATTTTTCAAAACGCAACGCAACTTTATACGCTTTTAATTTATACACTGTTGCGTACGAATATAAGTCTTGCGAATGCATGCACAACGCTAGGTCGTGGCGTACGAACCTCAGAGACAGAGCGAATTTTGCAAGATGGCAACGGCAAGCAGGCGTTCGTGTCCATTCAGCTCTGAAGAGCTAAAGTACATGGTCCAGAAGATGGACAAACTGGGCTATGATGGCAGTGGCACCCATCAACACCCGCACCAAGAAAAAAATAAAATAGTGGAGCGGGTGATACAAGGCCTGCACCATCACTGTCAGAGTGAGCGGACCCCGGGCCAGGTCCAGAGGAAGTGGTTGGACCTCAAATTGAAGTGCCCAGAGCGGCTAAGGCTGATCTGGGATGAGATACGAGAGGGTGAGTAATCAAAAATATTTGATAAGTAACATGTTAAAAAATTAGTTTACTGTCTGTATTGTATATGTACCAGTGCCATTAAAGAAAACCGTATAGGACAACGTGGGAGTGCGTAGTGCGCTGCAGCAATTTTCTTTCATGTTATGCCACGCCTCTAACTCCACTCAAAGGCTAGGGCTACACGACGACATTTGTTGCGCGACATTGTGTCACACCAATGTCGCGCGACAATTTTTATAATGGAAGTCTATGGCGTCGCACTGCGACATGCGACATGCTGCGACTGCGACACGAGAGTCGCAGGAAGGTCCATCCAGGAGTCGCGAGTGTAGTTGTGCACTATGTGTCGCGCGACACATGTCGTCGTGTAGCCCTAGCCAAACAAGCAAAGGTATTCTCAGGTACGTGCCCCTTCCCAGTAATTTGCCTTAGGCTACATTCACATATGTGGCATTGATCTGGCAGGCTGTTCCACGGTATTTGTCCTGCCAATTCCCGGCGTTCTTGCGGATAGCGGTCGGATCAGCGCCGTCCCCCATTATTGTTAATGGTGCTGGCCGTTCTCCCTTTTGTGTCAGGCAAATGCCGGATCCTGACAGATCCGGTGGGCTGTTCCTGGCCATAACAGCCCTTCGGATCTCTAGCGCTAGTGTGAAAGTACCCTTATATGCCCTTCATAGTTAGCGCTTCCTCCTCCTACACACAGACTCAAAGATGTGCTCATGCTGCAGTTAATGTGTCTGGAGTGGGTGATTTAAAATATATTCCCACGATAATGATATTAAGAAATTTATCACAATAAATACCCATTTAGAAGAGAAAAACACTTGGGGCCACAAGGAGAAGACATTATACTGTATGGGGGCAGCCACAAGGAGACATTTTGGACGTTGGGGAAGGTGAAGGGACTGCTCCCTGCTTACCGTCACCCGTCTCTGCTTCCTATGGATGCAAAGACAGCTGACCACGGGACATAGCCACCCGTTCCCGGACACAGCCGCTAAAATCCTGACTGTCCTGCCGAATTCGGAACGGTTGGGACTGAAGCTATGGTATACTAGTGCATTGTATGTGCTGTATTTCTATTTGTTATGTTTGTACCTGCAGAATGTGACACATAGACATCTTTTATTCATTCATTCAACCCCCCACCCCTCCCAACAAATGCTCCCTCCATCAAATATGCACCCCAGATATTCTATGTTCCCTTCACTCCCCATCATATCGCCATCCTCTCACCCATAATATCTTCATAGTAGTATACATTGTTAGTATTAAAACGGTTATCATAACAATTGTGTATGGATTTATGTTGCAGAGCAACGTCAGCGACGTCGACAGCAGGGACGTGCCCGGACGGCCCCTGAAGGACCTTCTAGAAAGTGTAAACATATTTAATTTATTTTTAATAGGGATGAGCGAACCGAACCGTAACGAACCAGATTCGTTACGAACTTTGCCAAAAGTTCGGTTCGTCACCGAACCAAACTTTGAAAAAGTTCGTAACGAATCTGGTTTAAAAAAAAAATGCGACGCAAAACTGTACTTTTTTCACAGAATAGACCAGGATACAAGGGATTATTACTCCTATAATCCCTTGTATCCTGGTTTTCTGTGAAAAACAAGATGTGTGACGTCACCCCACAGCCCCTGAAGTGCCTGAGTGCACCGACATCTTGTCAGTGCGTCGCCAGACATCAGAGAGAGAGTAGCTTAGTATTAGATAGAGAGAGAAAAGAGATAGATAGATAGATAGATAGATAGATAGCCAAATAACTAGATAGATACAGGGAGAGATAGAGAAGGAATAGAAAGGGTTAGTGAGAGAAGCAGGAGAGAGGAAGAGAAAGCTAGATATAGAAGATAAGGTGATAGATAGGGAAAGAGGCTGAGAAATCAAGAGATAGGTAGAGATAGGCATCTAAATAAAAAAATTGTGAGATCTAGGGAGAGATAGGGAGATAAAAAAAGAAATAGGGAGAGAAAAGTGAGAAAAGAGTCAGGACAGGTAGCATTCCTGTCCTGTGATCGATAGTACACGCTACACGTTGCTGCTCTGCTGGGTGCCGTCAACCCCGTTTAGCCACAACAAACAAAGTTAAAAAAAAAAGTTATAAAAAAAAGTTTAAAAAAAGTTAAAATAAATAAATAAATAAAAAAAAGTTATAAAAAAAATAAATAAAGTTTAAAAAAGTATAAAAAAATACATCATTTCATTTTCCCCCACCCAAATAAAAATACGTCCAAGCGTCCTACTTCCAGCACTTCCCAGGCAAGGAGTGCAACAGCAGGCGGTGAGGGTAGGAGAAGTGGCAGCACCAGGCCCGGTGGCAGCCGGGGTAACAGGCGTGGCAGCAGGGTGCAGCTACCACTGACACCCACTGGTCATGTAAGAACCACACAGCCAGCGGTTCTAGATTGGCTTACCCAATCCTCCAGTTCCACCGCCCAAAGCTCCCAAACGAGGAGTCAAGCATCGGCTGGATCATCCGTCACCACCCTTACATGGGACGGTCAGCGAGAGTCCTCTGCCCCGTCCCCTGTTATTAGAATGCCACTCACCTTTGGGGCACCTTCTGCCAGGGAACTCTTGGGAAACCTTGATCTTCCCTTGGAGTCTCTACCACTTTTTAGTGATGAGGAGGAGGAGGAGGAGGAAGTCCACCAAAGTCAGCGGGTGGAACGTAGTGAGACTCCAGAGGAGGTGTTGGCTGTAAGCAGTCAACAGAGCCAGGGAGGGGCATCCAGTGCCACACCTGATATCCTGTCCCAGCCACCGGAGGAAAGTAGCAGTGCTGAATTTGATGATGATGTCGCTGATTGGACGTGGCGCCCTCAAGAAGCATTATCCTCGGCATCATCAGGGGAGGAAATAGAGGTGCCACCGACGCAGCAACATCCCACTGTTGCAAGGAACCGAGGCACAAGAGGGAGGGGTAGAAGAGAAGCTACCAGGCAGAGATCACCCTCTCAAAGCCTTGGTCCTGAGAGGGCACCCTCAGGCAGCAGTGGCAGTCAACAGCCAGCAAGACCCCCCGTGGCTGTCAGCAAACCACGGCCCTCTGTCGTCTGGCAGTTCTTCCACCTAGGGAAAGATAAGCACATCGCTTTGTGCCTGCTGTGCAATGAGAGGGTCAGTCGTGGTAGGGGTGATAATCTCGGGACAACATCGATGCAAAAGCATATGGAAAGGCAACACCAACAGGCCTGGAAGAACCGTGACCCCAATACCACCTCCTGTCAGGATGCACCATACACTGCAGATCCCATCATGCAGCATCCTCTCAGTGCAACTCAGGGCTCGTCAGCCTCAGGTGCCAGCACCAGCACAGTGTCACTGCCATCTACACCGCTAATGAGGCAGCAATCCGTGACTGAGTCCATGGGCAGACGTCAGGTGTATTCCAGCAGCCATCCCATGGCCCAGAAACTGACCGGACACCTGGTTAAGCTGCTGGTGCTTCAGTCCCTGCCCTTCAACCTTGTGGACTCCCAGCCTTTCAGGGATTTCATGGCTTGTGCGCACCCCAGATGGCGAGTCCCCAGCTGCCACTACATCTCTGGAAAAGCTGTCCCATCACTGCACAGTTATGTGCAGAAAAAGGTTGGCGACTCATTGGGACTCTCGGTGTCCAAGACCGTACACCTGAATGCTGATGTCTGGTCCTGAAATTATGGGCAAGGGCAGTCCATGTCTGTTACTGCCCATTGGGTCAACATCCTCCCAGAAGACCATCAGGAAGTTGGCCCATTCTTGCCATTGTCACCTCCACGGTGCTTTAGGGGGCCAACAGCGGGAAGCACAAGTTCTGCCTCCACCACCTTGCAACCATCCGCCGCTTTGACTGCAGTCCAACCTTCCCCGGTGTCTTACCACCGATGTCAGGCCCTGTGCTCTCAGGCTGTCCTCCATTTGGTGAGCCTGGGTGAACAGAGCCACAGTGGGCAGGAGCTCCTCTGGACCATCAGGGAGGAGATAGATCAATGGCTGACCCCACGTCAACTAACGGTGGGAAATGTGGTTGCAGACAATGGGAGGAACATTGTCTCTGCAGTGCAGCAGGGAGGGCTGAGTCATACACCTTGTATGGCACATGTGATAAACCTCATAGTGCACAGGTTTCTTAGATCATTTCCTGCACTACAAGACCTTATGAGGATGTCACGCAGAGTGTGCAAACACTTCAGCCACTCCTACACTGCAAGGAACACCCTGCTCAGGATCCAGAGACAGCGCAGTCTGCCCCAACATCGGGTAATCTGCGACGTGCCAACACGCTGGAATTCTGCCCTCCATATGCTGGACCGCCTGTACGAGCAAAGGTTAGCCGTTACAGACTACCTCATGGGGCAATCAGGCAGCTTCACGCCACACTGCGACTTCTAAGTCACACACTGGCAGATGATGCGTGAAGTCTGCCAATTGTTGATCCCTTTTGAGGACGTGACTCTGTTTGTGAGCAGGTATGACTATGGGATCAATGACATCATCCCACTCGTCCATGTTCTGGAAAGTGCGCTGAAAACCATCATCAGCGAGGATTCCCAGGCCACCACTCCAAGGTTGAACATCGCCTTGAGCCCAGAGATGGATGAAGTGCAGATGGAGGGTGAGGAGGAGGAAGATGTCCATGCCCAGCCATTCCACACACCGCCACTTGGCTTCTCTGCCTCTCAATCACAGGAGGAGATGGAGGATGAGGTGGTAGAGGAAGAGGAGGAAGACCCCAACAGACCCTGGAACTATACCGAGGACAGTGGAGAGGAGAGGCGCTCATTGTCCTTGGTGCAGATGGCAAGGTGCCTGCAGGAGTGTCTCAGGAATGACAGCCAGATTGTGGACATACGCCAGAGGGACCAATACTGGCTGGCCACCCTGGTGGACCCTCGCTTCCACCGCAAAATGGCTGAATTTTTTCCGCCATCAGAGAGGGAGGCAAAACTGGTGTACTACCGGGACCTACTCACCAGTCAGTTGGTCTCAACTTACCAGCGAGACCAGCCAGGTTCCCAGACAACATCCTCTTGGGGGGAACCAGCGCGCTCCACTACCACCACCACTAGTGGAGGCATGAGAAGTCGCTACAGCCTCCAATCGCTGATGAGTGATTTCATGCAGCCAGCTGCTGAAGAGGGGACACAACACCGGACTCATGGCGTGGACCAGCATGAGCTCACCCACCAGGTCACTGCCTACCTGGATTGTAACCTGTCCCAAAGTTTCACCGACCCCGTGCAGTACTGGGCAGAGAAACTGGACATTTGGCCTCAACTGGCAGAGTTTTCTTTGGCTCTGCTGTCCTGCCCAGCCAGTAGTGTTGCGTCAGAGAGGGTTTTCAGTGTGGCGGGTAACATCGTAACACCGCAAAGAACGAGGCTCTCTTGCCACAGTGTTGAGATGCTGACTTTTCTAAAGATGAATCGTGCCTGGATTACATCGGATTATACCACCCCCCTGCCTGATGTGAATGACTAAGTCATCAGTCACCCGTCTTGCATGGCAATCCGTGTGTCCAAGAAAGTGACCTTAAAATCCTAAATATGTGCCCAACGTAAAAATCCATAATTTAACTTATTAAGTAATGTTCCCCCCATAGACCCCAAATTAAACAAAATCACCTTAAAAATTCCCTATTTAATTCGGATACATTTGAATAAACAGAACCCCATCTCCAAATTTAATGCCTATGGTGTGTTGGCCATTTAACATCTCCACACCAGCTTAATGCCTCACACCGGTGCACCGTCCAACCCATACCCCAAGAACAGTACCATCCCTAAAATAATCCCCACGACTATGCTTCACAAAGTAAGGATTTCACCTTTTGTGAACTATAGCCGTGGGGTTCTATCCCTGGCACCCGTGCCAAGGAACACTACTCACCGTTTTGTGAGCGGGTACTAACTGTTCTTGAGGTATTTTGTTGATATCATGAGAGTAGTAAAATCTCGCACCGCAAATCCCGATGGGGTTCTTCTCTGTGCGAATGATTTCACGCCTCTCATGCAGTCACGCGTGGAATAAGGCTGTCTATGGGGTATATATCACGGAGGCTGCTGTCCTTCAACTGTGATATAAAAAACCTCCGCAGTTAGTTACAGCAACAAACAGTTGCTGAAAGGCAGGTTAACTTGCCTTATTTACGGGTGCCTTTACAATGGAATGCTTTTTTGGGGTTCTCTGCTGCCTAAAATCCACAGCGCATCGTTGGCTGATTTTATGCCACCTTCAGTACTATGGGGCTGGACGCAAATACCCAGTTCAGCGCAGAACTGCTTATGTCCGGACGGCACCATAGTACTGAACGCCGTTTGGTGAACGGTATAAAAATGCCCTGTGGATTTTACTCAGCAGACCCGCAGCCACATGTAAAGGTACCCATAGGGTGAGGTTTTTTGGGAGTGACCAAAGAGAGGGCGGGAAGGTCACTCCCATACCCCATCAGGGGTTTTTCCCCTACCCACTTTAAAAGATAAGTTTAGGCAATTAATAACTTTCTGTGCCCTTACTTGAACCAAAAACGTATAAATTGTCCGGACTTATCCTTTAAAGGGAACCTGTCATCTCCGAAACAACCCCTGAACTAGAGTAAGCGTTGTATAGTGTAAGTGATGCTGAGTTTTATCTTCATACTCACTTCCATTCCGACGCTGTGCTCCCACAAACCTGCAGTAAAATGCACTCAGTGGACTCCGGTGCTCACTCACATAATGGAGAGGACTCAAAGAAGAGTCCACTGAGTGCATTTTACTGCAGGTTTGTGGGAGCACAGCTTCAGAATCGAAGTGAGTATGAAGATAAAGCTTACATATTCGGATTCAGCATCACTTACAACGCTTACTCTAGTTCAGGGCGGGTTCCGGGATGACAGGTTCCCTTTAAGCCAGCTGGTGACAGCACTAAAAAAAACACAAAAGCATACATCCATTGGGTTGGGCACTGCACTCGGTTAGGACATCAAACTGTTGTAACAAAGATATATATATATATGAGGTGTCCATTTCATGAAAATTGGACACGTATTTTTGGATAATGGAACTGGCGTAAAGCCTTCTTGAATCTGTGCCTTTTTAAATGTCCTTTCTTCACCTCATGGATTCTGTGGGTGAGGTTGTCTGTCTATTTAACCGTATCCGTATCCTACTAGACTAGCTGTAATGTTAAAGGGTTTTTTTTAACGTTGACTGTCCTGTGCTGAACTCTACATCAACATTTTGTCATGTATAAAAACTGATTTTTACAAGCGTGCATATTCTTAGCTTCCAACTTCAGTTCTCTGTACTAGGCCCTTCTGGGTCCAAAAGAATACTGCTCCTACTAATGCCCCCACCGTCAATTGTCTTTTTGGAAACATACTGGGTGCAATCAACAGCTGCTGAAGCTGCCTCCTCAACTTGTGTCTTCTCAACCATACTGGCCAGGGTGCTATCAAGTGCTGCTGCCTCCTCCTCCTCCGTCAATTGTCTCTTCTCAACCATACTGGCCTGGGTGCTATCAAGTGCTACTGCCTCCTCCTCCGTCAATTGTCTGTTCTCAACCATACTGGCCTGGGTGCTATCAAGTGCTGCCTCCTCCTCCTCCGTCAATTGTCTGTTCTCAACCATACTGGCCTGGGTGCTATCAAGTGCTGCTACCTCCTCCTCCGTCAATTGTCTGTTCTCAACCATACTGGCCAGGGTGCTATCAAGTGCTGCTGCCTCCTCCTCCTTCGCAATTGTCTGATCTCAACCATACTGGCCTGGGTGCTATCAAGTGCTGCTGCCTCCTCCTCCGTCAATTGTCTGTTCTCAACCATACTGGCCAGGGTGCTATCAAGTGCTGATGCCTGCTCCTCCTCCGTCAATTGTCTGTTCTCAACCATACTGGCCTGAGTGCAATCAAGTGCTGCTGCCTACTCCTCCGTCAATTGTCTGTTCTCAACCATACTGGCCTGGGTGCAATCAAGTGCTGCCACCTCCTCCTCCGTCAATTGTCTGTTCTCAACCGTACTGGACTGGGTGCAATCAAGTGCTGCTGCCTCCTCCTCCTCCGTCAATTGTCTGTTCTCAACCATACTGGGTCCAATACAGTACTATTACTGCTGCTGGTTCCACTGTCAAATGTCTGTTTTCCACCCTACTGGGTCCAAGGCAATGCTGCCGTTGTTGTCAACTTGCACTTTGTGTCCTATGTCCCGTGTAATCACTTACACCTTGGCTAATGTGTACCTGTTCTGGGGTGCACAAGGTCTAATTAAATGGCATGCCTTCTGACCTGTGATGTCACTGAGACCGCATCGACTTTAACGCAGCCTATTCTTGGGCTGGTGCCACGATCTACCGTGTGTTTTTGGTGCTCTGGCATGACATGGACTGCTCCAGCGGACATCTTCAATGCTGTCAAATGTTGTCGACCTGGCTGTCGACGACTATTTTTGCACTTTGATTTTTTCAACTTTTTTCATTGTAATAGCAACTGCAACTAAACGAAACTATACCCTATCAGACTCCCACTATTGTAGCTGCAATTATTCAGCCGTTATAGCAAGGTTCTTTTTAGGTTCGGTTCGTACGAATCCGAACTTCCCTAATTTTTAATCCAGGCTATGTGGGAGTGCAGCAGCAGTGATATAAGAG
>ONZH01020477.1:0-24130 GCA_900303285.1 Rhinella marina
AAGGGCGTCCAAGTTAAACCGTCACTTGGATGATGCTACAGCACATAACGCATAAGGAAACATTAAACAAACACCTGCCTGCCTGGGGGCTAACTATACAGAGACTTTCTTTCTCACCTATGCCTTCAGCATATCAGGAGGATCAGGCTTTCCACAGCCTCCCAGTCAAATAACCACCATGTTCTGACCCTGCCTGAGGCTCAGTGGGGGTTAAGTCCTGCATTTACATGGAGCTATCACGTCCACAGTATGAGAATGAGTGAAGAACAGTATCCCCACATCATGATGCTGCCACCATTTTTCACGGTGGGGATGGTGTGTTCAGGGTAATGTGCAGTGTTAGTTTTCTACCACGAATAGCATTTTGCATTCAGGCCAAAACGTTCAGCTTTCGTCTGATCTGACCACAGCACCTTCTTCCACATGTTTACTGTGTCCCCTACATGACTTGTCAAAAATTTTAAACAGGAATTCTTAAGGCTTGCTTTCATGAAACTCAAAAAATTCTTGCCATTATTCCATAAAGGGGAGATTTGCGTACATGAGTACATAACTAATAGTTGTCCTGTGGACAGATTCTCCCACCTGAGCTATGGACCTCCTCAGCTCTCCAGAGTGACCATGTGCCTCCTGGCTGCTTCTCAAATTAGTGCTCTCCTTGCCACGCAGGTGGACTCTATTTACTAATTAGGTGACTTCTGAAGGCAATTGGTCATATTGGACTTTACTTAGGAGTATTAAAGTACAGGGGACTCAATACACATGCACACCACACTTTCTAGATTTTTATATATTTAAAATTTTTGAAAACCATGTATCACTTTTGTTTTTTGTCACACATACTTCCTACTTTGTGTTGGTCTATCACATAAAATCCTCATAAAATACATTTAAGTTTATGGGTGTAATGTGAAAAAATGTGGAAAAGTTCATATACTTTTTTAAGACACAGTATATATATACTGTATGTATGGGTGTAGTTGCTATATATATATATATATATATATATATACCGCCTGGCAGAGCCTGGTTCATCACAGGAACCTGGCAAAATGCCTTTGCCCTGTGCGATTTAGCGCAGGGCAAAGGAGGGCATTGGAGCATGAGATTCTCCGATACTCTAGTCAGGCAGGCTGCCTGAGTGAAATTAAGGGGATTGCGTGCTGTGGATGTCATAGTTAAAGGGGCATGGTGCTGTGAAAGGTCACTAAGGGGGTGGGGTGGAGGTCACAGTTAAGGGTGCTGGGAACTCTGGAGGTCATTGATAGGGAGACGGGGTGCTGTGCAGGTCACTTTTAAGGGAGTAAAGTCACTATTAAGAGGGCGGGGTGCTGTGGAGATCACTGTTAAGGGGGAAGGGCACTGGTGGTCACAGTTAAGGGGCCAGGCAGCTGTGGAGGTTACTGTTAAGAAGATTGAATTCTGTGGAGTACATAGTTAAAGGGGCATGGTGCTATGGAGGTCACTATTAAGGAGGTGGGGTGCTGTGGAGGTCACTGTTAAAGGGTGGGGATACTGTGGATGTCATTGTTAAGGCGCCAGGGCACTGGTGGTCACAGTTAAGGGGCCAGGCAACTGTGGAGGTTACTGTTAGGGAGATTGAATGCTGTGGAGTACATAGTTAAAGGGGCATGGTGCTATGGAGGTCACTATTAAGGAGGTAGTGCACTGTGGAGGTCACAGTTAAAGGGGTTGTCAGGTTCAAATCTGACCCGAACATAGGCTCTGCATGACACATTTAGCCTGTATGAGTAGAGCATCGGAGCTTTTCTAGCTTGGATGCTCCCCCTTGCCCTGCACTGCATCGCCTAGCATTGAACCTGGTGATGTCACCGGCACAAATGGGCTGTCTTTAGAGCTGCCCTAGCATACTGAGATAAAGATGGGTACGTCACCAGCAGTAAACAGCACAGGACAAGCAGCATCAAAGCGAAATGCTCTCTTTCAGAGGATGGGCTACTTTGGAGGTCACTGTTAAGGCGGCAGTGCGCTGTGGAGGTCACCGTTAGGGTACAGTGCGCTGTGGAGGTCACCATTAGGGGGGCAGTGAGCTGTGGAGGTCACAGGGGGCCGGTTAAAAATAAAATAAACAGTGTGTACCTGCCGGGGTACATAGGGCTACTAGCAATTTCTGGGTAATAAGAAATAAAACAAGAGCATGGATTGGCCTTCTGGGCGCCCTCTGAACAAATCCAAAAAACACACAAACAGACAAAGATACATAATTGGGCAGCGGCGGGGACTTCATCTAGTACTAAAATAAAAATGACCTGTGCATCTGTAAAAAAAAGGCAGATCTTCTCTGACTTCTCCTCATCATGGTCCATCACTGTCTTAGATTTCCATAAGGAATGGTAAGAGTTCTCTTCATGTTCCTGATTTTGTTCTGGAAGACGCCGAGTCCTTCCGGAGTCCGCTATCACAAATCATCGATGCACTAATCAGACATGAAACAACCGGCGATCCAACACGGATCGTATTAGGGCGCTGCCACTCGGGACAGGCTTCTTCAATGTAGTTTTTGAAGCCAAAATGAGGAGCGGATCGTGGAAGGAGAGAAAATATAAAGCACAGATACGACTTCTCTACAAATTCACTTCCAAAAATAGCATTATCGGAGATTCTGCGCTATCATTTAGTACGTGCTCTGTCTGAATAAGATTTATATGTATATTATATATTCAAAATGAATCGAATTTGACAAGGAATTTGGTAAAAATTTGAGGTGGATCCGAATCTGAATTCTTGGTGAATTGATAAAGACGGAGGGAGAACAAAAAAATCGAAAACCAAGAGAGAAAAACTAGGAGTCCTAAGAGACCTCTGAGTGACAGACACCAATTTTTAGGCCCTTGGAGATGGGAAATTAGTGGCAAATTGGTACAAAATGCCAGAGTTTTGCCCAGAATTGAGGCGTCACCTGGAAACGGGTGGCATTTGTCACATCTGGTTTATATGCTGTTGTCATTGGCTCCTTCATTGGTGTAGATATTTCATGAAATAAAGAGGGAATATTTTGGCTGCGCTCAGTCTATGATATTATATTTCTGGTCAGTGTGAATACTTTATATTCCCTGGTGCCCGTCCCTGGTTTTGCTGTTTGCTCCTCAGCATTTACAGCAGATTGTCCTTATCGGCACCTCTGAAGGGTAAAGTCCTAATCTTCACCCCCTGCTCAGCATCTGTTGACAGTGTCTGATGAGGATCAGAGGAAAACAATGAGCCGTGTGCATCCTGATGAAGGCTCCAGTCACACATACCGCCCTGTCTGATTCTCCCTGATGACATCACTCAAATTATGTAAAACACAACCTAGTACGAGGCGTTCATCGTACAAAACACGGATTTCTTACACCGCTCTGGAGTGAACAGGGGTGCACCACCAATGAGGCTAGGTGAGGCGATTGCCTCGGGCAGCACCAGGTAGGGGCAAGAGGGGGCAGCGGAAGGGCCATGGGCAATGAGCGCTTTCATTGTGACAAAGGGGTTATGTTAAGAAACTGGCATTGGGGGGGGCGCCGTTTCAGTTTTCGCCTCAGGCAGCAGAAAGGCTAGGTGCACCACTGGGAGTGAAATACCAGGGACTGAACTTTATATAAACTGTAGATGTGGTATATAAAGGACACCGATGTGTTGTATGTGTTAACGATTTTGATTGTAATAAAGGTGTTTTCAGGACATTGACCACACACTGTAAAGGACATTTCTGAGATTTTGGAATCCTTAGGAAAGGTCCTCAATATCTGATTGGTGAGGGAGCGACTCCTGGTACCCCTGCAGATTAGGTTACTTTCACACTAGCGTTATGGAATTCCGGTATTGAGTTCCGTCATAGGGGCTCAATACCGGAATAAAACGCTTCAGTTTTGTCCCCATTCATTGTCAATGGGGGCAAAACTGAACTGAAGACAACGGAGGCTCCTAAAAGCATTCCGTTCCGTCTTCAGGCTGTAGAGCAAACCGCAGCATGCTGCGGTTTTCTCTCCGGTCCAGGCATCCGCACCAAGACAGATCCGTCATGACCCTCAATGAAAGTCAGTGGGGACGGATCCGTTTGGTGTGACCACAATGGTAAACATCTCCGTCCTCCATTGACTTTCAATGGAGTTCATGATGGATCCGTCACCTGCACACATACACACAATACACACATACAGACACAGACATACACAGACACATACAAATACACATACATACTTACATGCTCCTGACAGGTCTCCAGAGCGCAGGAGGAACAGGACGGCGCGCACAGATGACGATTCCACCAGGAATCGTCATCTGTGGCCAGACGACCTGGCCACAGACGTGGAGGACGAAAGAAAGGAAAACGAATCCTCCAGACTGAACGCGGCTCCTCTACCCTTATATTATCATGGATGCCTTTAGTGCTTGTTCACACCCGCATCTGAGGCTCTTTTTGAGACCTTCACTGCAGGGAGAAGAGCCAGGTATACAGGACAGTGCCCTATTACAGTCAGTAGGTTAGGCCCCAGTTATGGCACTTATTTGTTTTTTTGCATTTTCCTATATTTTGGGGATTCTGCACTTTGTTACTATGTTGCTCTGTATCTGTACGGTATTACAATCCTCTCGGAGGAGCTGTCATCTGGTTGGTTCAGGACTCCTGCTCTGCCTGAGGTTCTTCCTGCAGGTAGGTCCCCGATATTTGGGGAGGCACCAGGGAAGTCCTTGATATTTGGGGCGGCACCAGGGAGGTCCCCGATATTTGGGGCGGCACCAGGGAAGTCCCCGATGTTTGGAGCGGCACCAGGGAGGTCCCCGATATTTGGGGCGGCACCCGAGAGGTCCCTGATATTTGGGATGGCACCAGGGAGGTCCCCGATATTTGGGACGGCACCAGCGAAGTCCCTGATATTTAGGGAGGCACCAGGGAGGTCCAGGATATTTGGGGCGGCACCAGGGAAGTCCCCGATATTTGGAGCGGCACCAGGGAGGTCCCCATATTTGGGGATGCACCACGGAGGTCCCCGATATTTGGGGCGGCACCATAGAGGTCCCCGATATTTGAGGAGGCACCATAGAGGTCCCCGATATTTGAGGCGGCACCATGGAGGTCCCCAATATATGGGGCGGCATCAGGGAGGTCCCCGATATTTGAGGCGGCACCATGGAGGTCCTCGATATTTGAGGCGGCATGAGGGAGGTCCTCGATATTTGGGGCGGCACCAGGGATTTCCCTGATATTTGGGGGGAAACAGACAGGTCCCCGATATTTGGGGTAGCACCAGGGAGGTCCCTGATATTTGGGGAGACACCAGGGAGGCCCCCGATATTTGGGGAGGCACCAGGGAGGTCCCCGATATTTGGGGCGGCACCAGGGAGGTCCCCGATATTTGGGGAGGCACCAGGGAGGTCCCCAATATTTGGGGAGGCACCAGGGAGGTCCCCGATATTTGGGGCGGCACCAGAGAGGTCTCCGATATTTGGGGCGGCACCAGGGAGGTCCCCGATATTTGGGGAGGCACCAGGGAGGTCCCCAATATTTGGGAGGCACCAGGGAGGTTTATCTCTTGGTTTTCATCTGCTTCTTTTGTTGTGTAGATTTCTCAGGAAATAAAGAGGGAATATTTCTGGCTGCGCTCGGTGTCTTGTAGAGTATTTCTGGTCAGTGTTATTACGGTATATTCATCGTTGCCGATCTCTTGTTTCCGTATTTGCTCCTTAGCATTTTCAGCAGATTGTCCTTATCGGCACATCTGAAGGGTAAAGTCCTAATCTTCACCCCCTGCTCAGCATCTGTTGACAGTGTCTGATGAGGATCAGAGGAAAACAATGAGCCGTGTGGATCCTGATGAAGGCTCCAGTCACACATACCGCCCTGTCTGATTCTCCCTGATGACATCACACAATGACACAACCTAATACGAGGCTTTCATTATACAAAACACGGATTTCTGATATTCCTAAGAACCAACGCTTCCGATCATCCGCCCATCTATAGGTGCAGCCGATCACCCCATAAACGAGCGAAACGTGCGGACAAGTAAATGATCATTTCTGGGCAGCAGATCATTCGGTCTAAACAGCGATCTGCTGCATGAGGAGGAATGATCACAGTAGAGACCGCTCGCAGCATCTAATTACAGCTCTTCCCCTCCACTGACGAGCTGCCAGTTATACGGAAAGAACGGCCCCTTCCCTATAACTGTCTGCTCAGTCGGACCATCTCCATCCAGTTCTAGTCACCTAATAAATAAGGCATCGCACTGGGATCCCCATCATCCCCAGAAGGAGGGTTCCCTGAGGGCCTTCTATAAATGGGGCAGTAGTCTGCACCGCGCCGATAGAGGTTTTCTCAGCAGACCTGGAGCCTCGTATGATGTGATATCAGCAGCGTCACATCCATCCATGGGTTGTGTCCGATACTGAATCTGAGCTCCAAAGAAGTGACCTGCAATAAGACTCATTTAGACGCCAACCGTTTTTTTGCGTTTTAATTTTCCACTCCCTGTCCTCCCGGAGCAATAACGTTTTTATTTTTCCATTCACATCGCCGTACGAGGACATATTTTTTACAGGACAAGTTGTACTTTCTAATGGCGCCATTTAATATTGCACACGATGTAAGGGCTCATGCACACGAGCAGTCAGTGCCCGTGCTGTGGACCGTAATCTGACAGTGGGGACACTGGATTCAGATCGCGGACCCATTCATTTGAATGTGGTCCACGATCCTCATCCGACGGTCCGCACCGCCAAAAAGTATTGCTTGCGCTACTTTTATGCGGTGCAGAGGCACGGCCAGAAACACCACGGAAGCACACCGTAGTGCTTCCGTGATGTTCCGATCCGTGCCTCCGTTCCGCATCTCCCGGATTGCGGACCCATTGAAGTGAATGGGTCTGCGATCCGTGATGCGGGCTGCACGCGGCCGGTGCCCGTGTATTGCGGACCCGAATTATGCAGGCCGCAATATGGGCACGGGCCGGCATTGGCTGTGTGCATGAGCTCTAATGGGAATCTGGAAAAAAATTCCAAATGGGGTGAAATTGGAAAAAAAAACACAGTGTTCTGGGTTCTTATATTATGGCGTTCCCTGTGCGGTAAAACTGACCTGTTACTTTCATCCCCCGGGTCCAGTGGCGTAGCTATAGGGGTCGCAGCGGTCGCAGTTGCGACCGGGCCCCTAAGCCAGGGGGGCCCCGAGGGCCCCCCTTGCCACTTGCAGAGCCGCACCGCCAATTAGCCAGGTGCGGCGCGGCCCTGCAGAGGGAGATGAGCGCTTCCATTATGGAAGCGCTCATCTCCATAGTCATCTGTATCGCCGTCCTCAGGACGGCGATACAGATGACTGTATTGTACTGGGGCAGGGAGGAGAGGTGTCTCCCCTGCCCGTTCCTCTGATAGGGCTGCAGGCACTGGGCCTGCAGCCTATCAGAGGCCGGCTCAGGCGGCGCGATGACGTCATCGTGCCGCCTGAGCCGTACAGCGCGGGACACAGGCCAGAAGAGGCCTGCATCGCATCGCTGCTGGAGGTAAGTATAAGTGTTAATTTTTTTTTATTATTTTACTGACACATGGGGCTTTGGGGGCATTTTACTGGCACATGGGGGCACTGGGGGCATTTTTACTGGCACATGGGGGCACTGTGGGCATTTTACTGGCACTGGGGCATTTTACTGGCACATGGGGGCACTGGGGCATTTTTTACTGGCACATGGGGGCACTGTGGGCATTTACTGGCACTGGGGGCATTTTTACTGGCACATGGGGGGACTGGGGCATTTTTACTGGCACATGGGGGCACTGTGGGCATTTTTACTGGCACTGGGGCATTTTTACTGGCACATGGGGCACTGGGGGCATTTTTACTGGCACATGGGGGCACTGGGGCATTTTACTGGCACTGGGCATTTTTTGGCACATGGGCACTGGGGCACTGGGGGGGCATTTTTACTGGCACATGGCACACATGGGGCACTGGGGCATTTTTACTGGCACATGGGGGCACTGGGGCACTGCACTGGGGCATTTTACTGGCACTGGGGGCACTGGGGGCATTTTTACTGGCACATGGGGGCACTGGGGGCATTTTTACTGGTACTGGTGGCATTTTTACTGACATGGGGCACTGGGGGCATTTTTACTGGCACAAGGGGGCACTGGGGGCATTATTACAGTCACTGGGGCCATTTTTACTGGTATGGGGGCATTTTTCTGGCACATGGGGCACTGGGCATTTTTACTGGCACAAGGGGGCACTGGGGGCATTATTACAGGCACTGGGGCCATTTTTACTGGTATGGGGGGCATTTTCTGGCACATGGGGGCACTGGGGCATTTCTTACTGGCACAAGGGGGCACTGGGGGCATTATTACAGGCACTGGGGCCATTTTTACTGGTATGGGGGGCATTTTTCTGGCCACATGGGGGCACTGGGGCATTTCTTACTGGCACATAATCTGTGTGGTACTAGTGGCACAGTACTGGGGGTGGTAGGATGATTTGTCCAGAAGATGGGAGGATGATGGAAAAGTAGTAAACTAAGATTTTTTTCTGTCAAACTGCAGACATGAGAAATGGCTGAAAAATGGCGTCTGGTCTGAAAGGAGAAGATGAGGAAAGAGAAGATGTACATCCGAGGAGACGTCACTGGATGTATGAGGTATGGGGCGCTGTATTATACTGGATGTAAGAGGTATGAGGCGCTGTATTAGGCGGGGGGGGGGGCAGGGGCCCAAGCTGAACTCTTGCACCAGGGCCCATGAGCCTTTAGCTACGCCCCTGCCCGGGTCAGTACGATTACGGTGATACCGCACTTGTATACTGTAGGCTTTCTAGTGTTTAAGGCTCCATTCACACGTCCGTATTTTTTATCCGCATGCTTTCCGCATCCGTTTCCGCAATTTCGGACAATTATGCGGATAGGATGCAGATCAATTAATTTCAATGGGTCCCGCATAAAGAAATCCTCCTGTCCTACTTCTATCCCGAATTTTGCGGTCCGTAGCTAAATACAAGTCTATGGAACCTCCAAAAATGCGGAAGACATGTGGAAAGGCATCTGCATGTCATCCGCATTTCCGGATTGCGTCCCAGGAGGGTAGAAAAAAAAATAAAAGATTTGATTCCTCCTTCAGTTTTTTGTGGATCCACAAAAAAGCAGATGACATACGGATACATCCTTTCCGTTTTTTGCGGAAAAACGGAACAAATGTGCTAAAAAAACTGAGTTTTTTGCAGAACAACGGATCCGCAAAAAACTGACCGTTTTCCAGGATGTGCACAAATCCGGACGTGTGAATGAGGCCTAATACTGAATAAAAAATAAAATCCTGACCCCTATGACTTTTTTGTAGTTACGAGCGCGGAGCTGTATGACTCATGAGCTCATTTTTTGCGGGTTGATCTGTACTTTACAGCGATAACATTTTGGAAAGTTTATGAATTTTTAAAGTTTATGAATTTTTGATCACTTTTTATTAAATTTTTTTTGTGGGAGGTGAAGCGACCAAAAAACAGCAAATCATTTTGACTTTTTTTATTTTTATTTCGCCGCATGGGATATTTTTATATTTTAATAGTACGGACGTTCTCACACACAGAGATGCCCATGGTGGTTATTTTTTATTGTTTATATATTTTGTTTTGGGGGAAAGGGAGGTGATTTGAATTTTTATATTTTTTTTTCATTTTTAAAAATATTTATTTTTCTAAAACTTTTTTTTTATAGTTAATTTCGGACAATTATGCGGATAGGATGCGGATCAATTAATTTCAATGGGTCCCGAAAAAATGTGGACAGTACACCGTGTGCTGTTCGCATCCGTGTGTCCGTTCCGACTGCCCGCATAAAGAAATCCTCCTGTCCTACTTCTATCCCGATTTTGCGGTCCGTAGATCAATACAAGTCTATGGAACCTCCAAAAATGCGGAAGACATGCGGAAAGGCATTTCCGGATTCCGTTCCAGGAGGGTAGAAAAAATAAATAAAAGATTTGATCCCTCCTTCCGTTTTTTGTGGATTCGCAAAAAAACGGATGACATACGGATACATCCTTTCCGTTTTTTGCGAAAAAACTGAACAAATGTGCTTAAAAAACTGAGTTTTTTGCGGAACAACAGATCCGCAAAAAAACTGACCGTTTTCCAGGATGTGCACAAATCCGGACGTGTGAATGAGGCCTAATACTGAATAAAAAATAAAATCCTGACCCCTATGACTTTTTGTAATTACGAGCGCGGAGCTGTATGACGGCTCATTTTTTGCGGGTTGATCTGTACTTTTCAGCGATAACATTTTGGAAAGTTTATGAATTTTTTATCACTTTTTATTCAATTTTTTGAATAAAACAGCAAATCATTTTGACTTCTTTTTTATTTATTTCGCTGTATGGGATATTTTTATATTTTAATAGTACGGACGTTCTCACACACAGAGATGCCCATGGTGGTTATTTTTTATTGTTTATATATTTTGTTTTGGGGGAAAGGGAGGTGATTTGAATTTTTATATTTTTTCACATTTTTAAAAATATTTATTTATTTTTCTAAAACTTTTTTTGATAGTTCCCATAGACTTGAACAAGCAGGTATCAGATTGCTTCTCTCATAGACTCCAGTGCATTAGCATTTCCACAGACAGGGGCTTATGTGCGTCAGCCTTGGTCCATTGTACTCGCTATCTACAAAGAAATTCATTCTTCATGCTTCATGACAAAATTATTTTTACGAAGTGAACTTTTTTTTGTAAAAATCAGCGAAGAAGCCAAATCAAATCAACACCATCATCCACCATGAATTGTAACACTTATCTACTCGTCTGAATACGTTTACTTCCCTCTTCTTCCTCCTTCTATGGTAATTTTCTAGAACAATACCCCCGCCTCCCATCCTTACCTAAATTAAATAATTAACTTAGACAATGAGTTCTACAGCAAACACCATCATGAAGAGGCTGTCCTAAAAAAAAAAAAAAAAAAAACAGTCCTGGTTCCCCAGTGTAGCCCGGCTATAAAGTCACACCTGGACAGGAGGACTCCACCACTTTCAGCTGCCCTTGAGAAGGTGACCTTACGCTCAGTCCAGAAGATGTGGTCCTCGGTTGCAGTGCTATTACTAATACAGGCAGCATTCAGCTACGCAGAGTGGATTTCAGTTGATAATGGCGGCAAATGGGGCACGTGGGGACCTGAAGAACGATGTCCTCTTAACTCTCGAGCTGTAGGATTCAGCCTAAAGGTACAGTAAGAAATCTCTGAAGATACTGGGGGCTCCACAATGGGTATTCCTAGATCAAAGACATGGGATAGATAGATGTCTATAGTTGTCATGTAGCAGATGGTCATAATGGGTGTCAGGAGGAAATATTTCATCTACCCATGATATGGATGGAAGGAAGACGTGTTCATGGTGGGATGGCAGCAGCAGTGGTTGGTGGAGGATTTATTGTCCAGTTTCCCCTATATTCATGGTTGTCATATAAAGCTATGTTTTTGTATTCAGGTGGAAGCACCACTCGGAAGTCGTGGAGATGACACCGCCCTGAATGGAATCAGACTGTTCTGTGCCTACCCAAATGGATCTCCTGCAGGAACGATTACATCTACAGTATCACAGTAAGTCCATACAAGTGTCTTATTAAACACATCTTTGTCCCCCTCCCTCCTCGCTCATGTCCAGCTCACTTCTGAAGGAGCTGACCGATGAGGACACATTGGGAAGGGAAGCACCCAGGCATGGGTGCGGCCACATGTCCTTCCAATCTCACTGGGAAAGGCCAACCATCTACTGAATGTAGTAGTGTCCCGACTCTCCACCAACAGCAGATGTCGGGGGAGATTAGGGCCAGGCACGTGAGACTTCAAAAAGCCTGGTCCTTTTCTTCTCACTTGATATAAGCCACCATCATAGGTGTCTGCTGGTGGCTAACTTCTCTCCCCTCACTGAGAAGACATGCATGCTTGGATGTGTGTGGGAAGGTCAGGAGAAAAAACTGTTGACCAGATACATGTTTGGTCGACAACCATCTAAAATGTATGGTCGGTCCTAGATATGATTCCTATCTCATGTAGCTTCGAGCTCATAGGCTGTGATAGGGAATTTTTGCTCTCCTTCCTCAATCGTTTATAGTGCCCTCTAGACCCTTAATGTGAACCTGTCACCGTGAAAATGAATTTATCATGTACATAAAGTTAATACAAGGCACTTACTAATGTATTGTGATTGTCCATATTGCCTCCTTTGCTGGCTGGATTCATTTTTAAATCACATTATACACTTCTCGTTTCCATGGTTACGACCACCCTGTAGTCCAGCAGCGGTGGTCGTGCTTGTACACTATAAAAAAAAGTGCCTACAGTATGCAAGCACGACCACCGCTGCTGGATTACAGGGTGGTCATAACTAATGTTGAGCGAATCGAAGCCAAACGAATTGACTTCAATCCGAATTTCAGGAAAAATTAGATTAGCCGGAAAGCCGAATTTCCTTGCACTTCATGGTAATAAATCTATTTTTCCTGAAGTGGCGATTTTTGTTTTTGCTCAAGGAGAGGCCGTTGTTACCTTGATTGAAGATAACCTTTCTTTTTAACTGATTAAAGGGGTTCTCCGGGAATTAAGAAAATGAAAATGCTTAAATATTACTTTAGTATAAATATATTCCCAAATACCTTTCATTAGCTATAATGGTTCATTTTGTCTGGGGAGCAGTCATGAGGGGAAATAAAATGGCCGCCATCCTATTAGTGCACACAGAACCTGTCCTAATCTCACATGAGGACAAGTTACTTCACAGCACTGAAGATGGCACAGCTCTTTAATTCCTCCTGTGTGATTAGGACAGGTTTTCTGTGTACTAATCGGACGGCGGCCATTTTATTTTTCCTAATGATTGCTCCCCAGACAAAACAAGCCATATAACTAATGAAGGGTATTTGGTAATATATTTAGAATAAAGTAATATTTAAGTATTTTCCATTTTCTTAATTCCCGGAGAACCTCTTTAACTGATTAAAGAGCGAGTGGCCAATATTTTATCAGTTGAACCTTTTCCACCATAAAAGTGGGCAAAAGTGTGATGTTTAGTGTTGAGCGAATCGTAGTCCACAAACTGGAATTCAATTTGAATTTCAGGGTAAATTCGATTCGCCGCAAAAGCGAATTTTCTCGCTTTTTGTGGTGACGAATAGATTTTACCTGAATGGCGTTAAAAATTTTTGAAAAAAAAAATCATACTTACCCTCATCCTTTTGAGTGCGAATAGTCGACCGCCGCCATCCTGAGTGAAGATCTTGCATGAAATCCCATGTGCAGTGATGTATGACATCACCATGCCGGCCGACGTGATGACATCATCATGGGCTGCATGAGATTTCATGCTGGATCTACAATCAAGATAGCGGCGGGCGGCTCTTCGCGATCAAAAGTATGAGGGTAAGTATGATTTTATTAATAAATAATTATTATTATTAATTTTTTACAACTAATAATTTTTTTACAACTTTTACATCATTTCTTCTGGTGGACCCAAGATCTGACAATAATGGACGCCTAATAAAACAGGGCCCTTAAGTCCTATAGACACAGAGGGTGGGCCCTCAGAATCATTTCTTCTGGTGGGCCCTCAGAATCATTTCCTCTGGTGGGCCCTCAGAATCATTTCTTCTGGTGGGCCCTCAGAATCATTTCCTCTGGTGGGCCCTCAGAATCATTTCCTCTGGTGGGCCCTCAGAATCATTTCCTCTGGTGGCTCCTCAGAATCATTTCATCTGGTGGGCCCTCAGAATCATTTCATCTGGTGGCTCCTCAGAATCATTTCTTCTGGTGGGCCCTCAGAATCATTTCCTCTGGTGGGCCCTCAGAATCATTTCCTCTGGTGGCTCCTCAGATTCATTTCTTCTGGTGGGCCCTCAGAATCATTTCCTCTGGTGGGCCCTCAGGATCATTTCCTCTGGTGGGCCCTCAGGATCATTTCCTCTGGTGGGCCCTCAGGATCATTTTCTCTGGTGGGCCCTCAGGATCATTTCCTCTGGTGGGCCCTCAGTATCATTTCCTCTGGTGGGCCCTCAGAATCATTTCCTCTAGTGGGTCCTCAGAATCATTTTCTCTGGTGGGCCCTCAGGATCATTTCCTCTGGTGGGTCCTCAGAATCATTTTCTCTGGTGGGCCCTCAGGATCATTTCCTCTGGTGGGCCCTCAGGATCATTTTCTCTGGTGGGCCCTCAGGATCATTTCCTCTGGTGGGCCCTCAGTATCATTTCCTCTGGTGGGCCCTCAGGATCATTTCCTCTGGTGGGCCCTCAGGATCATTTCCTCTGGTGGGCCCTCAGTATCATTTCCTCTGGTGGGCCCTCAGAATAATTTCCTCTAGTGGGTCCTCAGAATCATTTTCTCTGGTGGGCCCTCAGGATCATTTCCTCTGGTGGGTCCTCAGAATCATTTCCTCTAGTGGGTCCTCAGAATCATTTTCTCTGGTGGGCCCTCAGAATCATTTCCTCTAGTGGGTCCTCAGAATCATTTCCTCTGGTGGGTCCTCAGAATCATTTCCTCTGGTGGGCCCTTAGGATCATTTCCTCTAGTGGGCCCTCAGGATCTTTTTCTCTGGTGGGCCTCAGCGACTTCAGTCCAACAGTGAGATATTAGAGATCAGCGAACTTTTGAAAAATTAGGCAGCTTCGCCGTACTTCATCCCAAATCACTTTGCATTGTATGGAGCGGGCACAACGATGGGAAACGACGATCACGCCTCCCCCCCCCACCCAATCATTTAACCCCTCAGATGCCACGTTCAATGCCGATCCAGGACTCACATTCAGGCGCTCAGGAGTTAATCTGGGGCTAAAAAAAATATATAATACTCGCCTCATCCGCTTGATCACAGAGAGGTCGTCCGCGCTGTCTTGTTGAAGAAAACCATCCAAAGGACCTGCATACATGTTCCTGTAGGTATCATACATGTTCCTGTAGGTATCATACATGCTCTTATAGGTATCATACATGTTCTTGTAGGTATCATACATGTTCCTGTAGGTATCAAACACGTTCTTGTAGGTATTATACATGTTCTTGTAGGTATCATACATGTTCTTGTAGGCATTGTAGATATTCCTGTAGGCATTATTATTATGATAATGAAGTGACATGTACAAGGTAAATAACCGTCCAAACTATGTTCTTTCTCCACAGATGGGGGGAATGGACTTCCGTTTTACGGTGTCAAGAACATTTAGCAGTTTTTAGGCTGCAGGTTGAACCCTCTCAGGGTAAAGGAGATGACACAGCGGCCAACAACATGGACATGTTATGTTCAGATCCCAAACATCTGATAGGAAATGGTGGCTCCTGGGGAACATTTGAAGACTGGAGTCGTCCTTGCTATAATGGGATCTGTGGTATGCAAACCAGAGTGGAGGAACCACAAGGCAGAGGAGATGACACCGCTCTTAATGATGTCCAGTTTGAATGTTGTTGAACACAAAACTCCCCAGTTATGGGATTTATGTAAATCTGGATCCAAATTTCATAAATAAAACCATACTTTCATCTCTTGGTCCCTATCTCGCCCCTGTTGTCTACTTGTCCTCATGTCTTATCAGTTCAGGTCATTGTGGCCATAACTACTGTGAGGGGGCACTTATCTGGCCATAACTACTTTGAGGGGGCACATAACTGGCCATCGCTATTGTGACCGAGCACATATCTGGGTATCGCTATTGTGAGGGGGCACATATCTGGCCATAACTACTGTGAGGGGGCACTTATCTGGCCATAACTACTGTGAGGGGGGCACATATCTGGCCATCGCTATTGTGAGGGGGCACATATCTGGCCATAACTACTGTGAGGGGGGCACGTATCTGGCCATCGCTATTGTGAGGGGGCACATATCTGGCCATAACTACTATGAGGGGGCACATAACTGGCTATCGCTATTGAGAGGGGGCACTTATCTGGCCATAACTACTGTGAGGGGGCACATAACTGGCTATCGCCATTGTGAGGGGGCACATATCTGGCCAGGGTCAGCTAGGGTGTTTAGGGCCCACCAGTAAAATTCCCTCTGGGGGCCCACTGTAAAGCTCACTCTGGGGGCCCACATGCATATGCTACCTGCCCACACTATCCAGTCTTTTATATAGACATAGGCAATGTACTGCATAGAATCTTAGGCAGCCTATTTATAGGTCAGTCTACTGTGCCATGTGTCACTTGTGCAGGAGGTGGGGGACTAGAGGCCTACCTAGCTCAGGGGCCCATCGTGGGATTCACCTGTTCCCCTGTGGGCCAGTCAGAGACTGTATCTGGCCATAACTACTGTGAGGGGGAAAATATCTGGCCATAACCACTGTCAGGGGGCACATATCTGGCCATAGCTATTGTGAGGGGGCACATATCTGGCCATAACTACTGTGAGGGGGCACATATCTTGTCATAACTACTGCGAGGGAGCACATATCTGGGCATAACTACTGTGAGGGGGCACATATCTGGGTATTGCTATTGTGAGGGGGCACATATCTGGTCATAACTACTGTGAGGGGGCACTTATCTGGCCATCGTTATTGTGAGGGGGCACATATCTGGGTATTGCTATTGTGAGGGGGCACATATCTGGTCATAACTACTGTGAGGGGGCACATATCTGGCCATAACTACTGTGAGGGGCACATATCTGGCCATAACTACTGTGAGGGGGCACATATCTGGGCATAACTACTGTGAGGGGGCACATAACTGGCCATAACTACTGTGAGGGGGCACATATGTGGCCATAGCTATTGTGAGGGGGCACATATCTGGCCATAACTTCTGTGAGGGGGCACATATCTGGACATAACTACTGTGAGGGGCACATATTTGGACATATTTCTGTGAGGGGGCACATATCTGGGCATAACTACTGTGAGGGGGCACATATCTAGCCATAGCTACTGTGAGAGGCACATATTTGGACATATTTCTGTGAGGGGGCACATATCTGGCCATAACTACTGTGAGCGGCACATATTTGGACATATTACTGTGAGGGGGCACATATCTGGCCATAACTACTGTGAGGGGGCACATATCTGGCCATAACTACTGTGAGGGGGCACATATCTGGCCATAACTACTGTGAGGGGGCACATATCTGGCCATAACTACTGTGAGGGGCACATATCTGGACATATTACTGTGAGGGGGCACATATCTGGTCATAACTACTGTGAGGGGGCACATATCTGGCCATAACTACTGTGAGGGGGCACTTATCTGAGCATCGCGACTATGAAGGGGCACATATCTGGGCATTACTACTGTCAGGTGGCACATATCTGGGCATAATCTGAAGGGGGCACAATGTTGGCATAACTACTGTGTGGTGGCATAAAGGGGGAATAGATACTATGTGGGGGCATTTAGGGGACTGGGTGGGATTAAGTGTTTAGTTATGTTTTGGGCAGGAGTAGAGGCGTGGCCTAGTGCGGAAACAATTTGGTGCATCCCGCTTCGAACACCGCATATAGTGTCCCGCTTCCTTCTTTTCTAAAGTTGGGAGGTATGGTCACTAGGAGAATGGAGGTCTATAGCACGTGCAACATTTTCCAAGGGAGTGACGTCTCCTGGCTTAGAAGAACCGGCAGAACAAGAATTTCACTGCAACAAAGGGAATTTTAGTTTTAAACTGACCTCGACTGATGACATCAGCACTATATACAAAATAAATCCGTTCGAGTACTAATTATACATCACAATTCCCTAGTTTCCATTTGTCAGGCCCTCCACCTGCCACCAAAGAACATACAGTCCTCAACATTGAAACTGCAACACCAAGAAGGAAAAGTCATGGAATTAAGGAAATCACAGGATGGATAGACATGTTAACCCTTACACTCCCAGCGCCGTACATGTACGGCGCAGAAATCGCTGCCGCTGTGCCCAAGTGCCAGACCCCTGCTGAATGCGCCAGCATCGGTGAAAACACCGATGCCGGCGCATTAACCCTTCATGTGCCGCGGTCAGCGCTGACCGCGGCACATGCGGTGTGCGGGAGTGAAAGAACTTCAGGATGGCGAGCGGGGGGGCCATCGGGTCACTGCGCTGCTGTGACGGGGACCCGATGGCTCGGATAGCAGCCCGATGCCTTCCTTAGGCATTGAGGCAGCTATTCCTGCATTCCTGTGCTATCTAGACCCCTGGATCGCACAGGAAGCAGGCTGTAAGTGTATTACATTGAGTAATACACTTACAGCCAATGCATTACAATACAAAAGTATTGTACTGCATTGTAAAGGGGATCAGAACCCCCAAAAGTTAAATAAAGTGGAAAAAAAAGTTAAAAAATTAAGTTTCCTAAAAAAAAAAATAATAATAAAAGTTTCAAGTAAAGAAAAAAGCCATTTTCCCCCCAAAAAAGTTAAAGAAAGTTGTAAAAAAAAAGGTAGAAAAAGAAAGATAAACATATTAGGTATTGCCGCGTCTGTATCGACCGGCTCTATAAAAATATCACGTCATCCACCCCGCCAGGTGAACGCAGTAAAAAAAAGTGCCAAAACAGACATTTTTTGTTCACCTTCTCTTACAAAAAGTGTAATAGCAGGCGATAAAAAAGGCATATTTACCCCAAAATGGTACCAATCAAACCGTCATCTTGTCCTGCAAAAATGATACCCTACTTGAGACAATTGCCTGAAAACTGAAAAAAATATGGCTCTCTGAAAATGGCAACACAAAAAAAAGATTTTATTCTGTTCTAAAATGCATCTAATGTGTAAAACTTTCCAAAAATAAAAAAGTTACACATATTGGGTATCGCCGCGTCCGTAACAACCTGCTCTATAAAAATATTACATGAGATGGCCCCCCAGGTGAATGCTGTAAAAAATTTTTATTTTAAACTATGCCATAACAGCCATTTTTTTTCATCTTGCCTCACAAAAAGTGTAATACCATGCGATCAAAAAGTCTTATGTACCCCAAAATGGTACCAATGAAAACGTCACCTCGTCCCGCAAAAAATGAGCCCCCACATAAGACAATAACCCAAAAAAATAAAAATCAATGGCTCCCGCAAACCAATCCATCAAAATCTGTGCTGCAAAATCCATATGGCGCTCCTTCTGTTCTGAGTCCTGCCATGTGCCCCCACAGCAGTTTACCACCACATATGGGGTGTTGCCGTATTCA
This sequence comes from Rhinella marina, assembly GCA_900303285.1. Classification (NCBI taxonomy): domain Eukaryota; kingdom Metazoa; phylum Chordata; class Amphibia; order Anura; family Bufonidae; genus Rhinella; species Rhinella marina. The sequence continues at coordinate 19,132 of ONZH01020477.1, forward strand.
GGAGAAAATGGGTAACTAATTATGGGGTGCTTTTCTCCTGTTACCCCTTGTGAATATGAAAAATTTGGGGCTAAAGCAACATTTTCATTTTCACAGCCAAGTGTTTCCAAATTCTGTAAAACACTTAGGGGGTCAAAGTGGCCAGTACCCCCCTTAATATATTCGTTGAAGGGTGTAGTTTCCAAAATGGGGTCACTTTTTGAGGGTTTCCACTGTAGGGGTACGTCAGGGTCTCTCAATTACAAAATGGTGCCTAAAAACCATTCTAGCAAAATCTGCCTCCAAAATCCGTATGGCGCTCCTTTCCTTCTGACCACTGCCACAAACCCATAGAGACGTTTACCACCACACATGGGGTATTTCTGTAAACTGCAGAATCAGAGTAATGTATATTGAGGTTTAGTTTGCTGTTAACCCTTGCTGCTTTGCAAGAAACAAAATTATTAACATGAATAATATACCAAAAAAGTGAAATTTTGAAATTTCACCTCCATTTTCCATTAATTCTTGTGGAACACGTGAAGCGTTAACAAAGTTTGTAACAGCAGTTTTTTATAATTTGAGGGGTGTAGTTTCTAAAATGGGGTCATTTATGGGTGGTTTCCATTATGTAAGCCCCTCAAAATCACTTTATATCTGAATTGGTGCTTAAAAAATGGTTTGGGAAATTTTGTTGAAAATTTGAAAAATGGCTTCTAAACTTCTAAGCCCTCTAACGTCCTAAAAAAGTAAAATGACATTTATAAAATGATGCCAACATAAAGTAGACATATGGGGAATGTAAAATAATAACTATTTTTGGAGGTATTACTATGTATTTTGAAAGTAGATAAACAGAAATTTTGAAATTTGCAAATTTTTCCAAATTTTTGGTAAATTTGGTATTTTTTTATAAATAAAAATGAAATATTTTGCCACAAATTTACTACTATCGTGAAGCACAATATGTGACGAGAAAACAATCTTAGAATGGCCTGGATAAGTAAAAGCGTTCCAAAGTTATTACCACATAAAGTGACACGTCAGATTTGCAAAAAACGGCCTGGGATTTGAGGTGAAAAGTAGCCCGGTACTGAAAGGGTTAATCATATGCAAATGATAACAAAATGTAAACAAAATATTAAAAACATCTTGATTTATTCAGTATTGAGTATGAGCTCCATGTGCAGATACACGCACTAACACGCCGTGGCAGCCATCAGTGAGGTTATTAATGGTTGCCTGAGGAATGTTCTGTCACCCTGAATGTACTTGGGCACACAAATCATCATGATTCGCGGCCAACCAATGACGTCCGTCTGATATGTGCTTGATGGGAGGCAATTCCGGAGATGCTGCAGGCCATGGGAGCACGTTTAGACCGCGCAGCACGTGAAACCTGCAGCTTAGTGTGGTCCTGCTGAAAAACAGATCCTGGGACACTTTGTAAAAATGGCGTACCACTGGTTCCACGACCAAATCAATGTAACGCTGAGCTGTTAGTGTATCTGAAATGAAGACTAGAGGGATCCGGCTACCGTACATTATGCCAACCCCCACCATAATCCCAGAAATGGGACCCATGTTTTGTGAAAGCCTGTTTATAGCATTGTCCACGTGGTCTCCAGGGCAATCTTCGGCTATTATAGCCTCCACAACAAAAGATGGACTATCTTTGAGTAGGACAGACCTCCATTTCAGCCTCCATTGTCGTCTTGCTGTGCCCCATGATAGCCTTTGAGAGCGGTGGCACCAGGTCAATGAAACACCTGTCTGGCTCATTGCCTTCTGATGGTTTGTGTAGACACTCTTTGCCGCCCTAGGCTTGGGATGTGACGTCCACTTTCACTTACAGTACAGAATGGATCACTACACGCCGTTCTTCTGATCAGACGATCCGTCGGTGCAGAGGTTCTCCTCTGTGCACTTCTTGCTGTCATTCCAGTCATTCTGCCAACCACAAGGACACACAAAGTTGAAAATTGGTTTATCGCTTCAGCAAATCAGTACATGTCTAGGATTAGACTCAGCAAAGTCTCTCAGTTCAAGGATTTTGTCCCTTTAAGTTTTAGACAAGTGGTGACGTTGATGAACAGGAGGCATCTTACAATCATCCCACATGACTTGATCTGACTTGTTGCCACTTCTTCGGAAACAGGAAGGTGTCCCACTAGAAGGTGGCAGTGAAGACAAGGGCTCCACTTAAAGGCTTCTCTGGGACTGCAAGGAGAAGGAGCAGGAGGAATGCTGTGAGCCCTGGCTCCACAGCACGGTGTAAAAAACGTATCTGTGAAAAATACGGATGACGTCCGTCTGCATTACATATTTTGCAGAACGGAACAGCTTATGGCCCCTAATAGAACAGTATTATCCTTGTCCGTAATGCAGACAATAATAGGACATGTTCTATTGTTTTGAGGAACTGAAATACACACGGAGTAGCTTCCATTTTTTTTGCGGACCCATTGAAATGATTGGTTCCGCATACGGTCCGCAAAAAAAATGGAACGGACACTGAAAGAAAATACTTTCGTGTGCATGAGCCCTAAGGGTGGTTTTGCACTTGCGTTAGGGTATTCTGTTTTGCATTCCGTCTGACGAATTCAGTTATAAAAGGAGCTTAACCACTTCAGCTCTGAGCCATTTACCCCCTTCCTGACCAGGCCTAATTTTTCAAATCTGACATGTGTCACTTCATGTGGTAATAACTTTGGAACGCTTTTACTTAGCCAAGCGATTCTGAGATTGTTTTCTCGTGACACATTGTACTTCAAGTTAATGGTAAACTTGAGTCGATAAGTTTTAATTTTATTTATAAAAAAAAATCCAAAAGTTACCGAAAATTTGAAAAAATTCACTGTTTTCTAAATTTCAATCTCTCTGCTTTTAAGACAGATAGTGATGCCCCATAAAATACTTTTTAATTTACATTCCCCATATGTCAACTTTATGTTGGCATCATTTTGGTAGTGTCATTTTATTTTTTTAGGACAGTAGAAGGTTTAGAATTTTAGACGCAATTTTTGCTAATTTGCAAAATCAACTTTTTTAAGGACCAGTTCAGTTCTGAAGTCAGTTTGTGAGGCTTACATAATAAAAACCACCCATAAATGACCCCATTTTAGAAAGTACACCCCTCAAACTATTCAAAACTGATTTTAGAAATGTTGTTAACCCTTTAAGTATTCCACAGGAATTAAAGCAAAATAGATGTGAAATTTCAAAATTTCACTTTTTTTGCAGATTTTCCATTTTAATAATTTTTTCCTGTAACACATCAAGGGTTAACAACAAAACAAAACTCAATATTTATTACCCCGATTCTGCAGTTTGCAGAAACACCCCACATGTGGTCGTAAACTGTTATTTGGGGATACGCCAGGGCTCAGAAGGGGAGGAGCAGCATCTGCATTTTCTAACATGGAATTTTTTGTCATGGTTTGTAAGAGTGATAACTTTTTCATTTTTTTGTGGACTGAGCTGCGTGAGGTCTTATTTTTTGCGGGACAAGCTGTGCTTTTTACTGGCACCATTTTTGGGTACATATGGCTTTCTGATCACTTTTTAATCTAATTTTTGGGAGGTTAACTAAAAAAAAAAAGCAGTTTAGGGGCATTTTTCGATATTTTTTTTTACACCGTTCACTTGATGGGGTAGATCATGTGATATTTTTGTAGAGCCAGTTGTTATGGACGCAACGATACCAAATATGTCTATTTTTTATTTTTTTTTTACGTTTTACACAATAAGAGCATTTTTAGAAGAAAAATCATGTTTTTGTGTTGCAGTTTTTTAAGAGCCATTTTTTTTTCATTTTTCGGGCTATAATCTTGTGTGGGGGCTCATTTTTTGCGGGATGAGTTGACGTTTTTATTGCTACCATTTTGGGATGCATACGACTTTTTGATTGTTTAATATTATGTTTTTTGGTAGGTGATGAGACAAAAAAAAGCTGTATTGGCTTAATTTTTATTAGATTTTTTTTACGCAGTTCACTTTATGGGGTAGATCATGTGATATTTTTATAGAGACGGTCGTTTCGGACGCGGTGATACCAAATCTGTGTATCTTATTTATTTATTTTTATTTGTAACTTTTTTTATGAAATATTTGGGGGGAAATTATTTTTTTTTATATATATGTGATTTTTTATTTTTTATGATACTATTTATTTTTATTTATTTTTTTTACACTTTGTGTCCCCCATAAGGTCATACAAGACCTCAGGGGGACATTTAACTTCACTTATTTTATTTATTTTTTTTTACACTTGATTTCTCCTGTAACTGGGGCTGACATAGTGGCCCCAGTTACAGGGGAAATACATCCCCAGAGAGGCTGTACAGCATAATACTATGCTGTACAGCCTCAATGCAGGGCTGATCGGGTCTATGAGAGACCCGGCAGCTCCTGCACTCTCCCGGCCCCGGCGATCACGTGACCGCCGGGCCAGAACAGGAAGCGCAATAGCGCTTCCTGATATGTATACACAGCGCTCGTTGAGCGCTGTGTATACAGCGATCTAGAAGGCAGGGACCCCTGGGAACAGTCCCTGCCTTCTCTTTGGGGTACCCTGCTGTCACTGACAGCAGGTACCCCACTGTGCAGCTGCACGATTAGCGTGCAGCTGCTATCTCTGAATGGCCGTTTATAAACGGCCATTCAGAGATAGATAACCACTTCCCGGACGTTTATAGTCAACGTGCGGACGGGAAGTGGTTAAAACAGAAGAGACGTCCGTTTTGATCCAAGAATCACAAATCCGCCTGGTTTCCGTTATGCAGGATAGAAAACAAAGTCCTGTGTAATGGAAACCAGACGGATCCGTTATGCTTTCCCATTGACTTCTATTATGACAGATCAAAACGGAATTATTATATTACAGAACCTATAACGGAAAACCTTAAAGGGGTTCTCCAGGAATTGGGAAAATGAAAATAAGTACATATTACTTTACTATAAATATATTCCCTAATACCTTTCATTAGTTATAATGGCTCGTTATGCCTACAGAGCAATC
>ONZH01020478.1:0-35176 GCA_900303285.1 Rhinella marina
AAGTAATAACTGGAATGGGTGGACTACAGTACCCAGAAAGATTATCAAAATTAGGGTTATTCACTTTAGAAAAAAGACGACTGAGGGGAGATCTAATAACTATGTACAAATATATCAGAGGTCAGTACAGAGATCTCTCCATCATCTATTTATCCCGAGGACTGTGACTGTGACGAGGGGACATCCTCTGCGTCTGGAGGAAAGAAGGTTTGTACATAAACATAGAAGAGGATTCTTTACGGTAAGAGCAGTGAGACTATGGAACTCTCTGCCTGAGGAGGTGGTGATGGTAAGTTCACTAAGAGAGTTCAAGAAGGGCCTGGATGTATTTCTGGAGGGTAATAATATTACAGGTTATAGTTACTAGAGATGGGTCGTTGATCCAGGGAGTTATTCTGATTGCCTGACTGGAGTCGGGAAGGAATTTTTCCCCCTAAAGTGAGGAAAATTGGCTTCTACCTCACAGGGTTTTTTTTGCCTTCCCCTGGATCAACTTGTAGGAAAACAGGCTGAACTGGATGGACAGATGTCTTTTTTCGGCCTTACAAACTATGTTACTATGTTACTAGACTCCGGCTAGTGTGCAGCACACGACATAATTTTTCACTGCACTGTAGTATATATAACTGAGAAAAAAAACGTATATTTTCTAGACTCCGGCTAGTGTACCGCACACCACAAAATTTTTCACTGGACTGTAGTATATATAAGTGAGAGAAAAAACACATTTTCTACACTGCGGCTACTGTACCGCACACCACAGAATTGTTAACTGGACTGCAGTCACCGCCATGCTGTGTCAGGCTAAATTTTTGGGTGGTTCAGCTGCTATCTTAGTCTAACCAAGCCACTCTGGGGTTCACCGCCATGCTGTAAACTGCAATCTCAGTCATAACAAGTCATCCTGGGTTCACCCCCATGCTGTAAACTGTAATCTCAGTCAAACTTTGTAATTTAGGGGTTCACCACCAAGGTGTGCTAGACTACAATTTTAGCGGGTTCACCTGCAATCTCAGTCACAGACTGTCATTCAGGGGTGCACCACCATGCCTTTATAAACCATTTGTTTCTGAGGATCACCTCCAGGCTCTCACCCACGATTTTTTGGAGGCTCGCCGCTACACTGTCGGCCAAAATTGTCTTGAGGGTCACTGGCGGCCTCTCCCCCACAACTTCAAGGAGGGTTACTACCAGGCCCTGGCCCACAAACATTGTCTTGAGGGGCACTAAAAGGCTCTGCACCCACCCACTAAGACTAATAGGTGGGTGCAGTGTGTGTCTTAGCTCGTCTGGAATTAGGAAAGCTGGGCACTGTGCTTCTAGGTTTTTGTGTCTGCCGTGGACAGGGTGGGTGGTGGGTGCGTGTTTGCCCGCCTGGGATGGGGAGAGCTGGGCACTGTGCTGGGAGAACTTTGTGTATGCTGTGGACTACTGGGTGGGTGCGGGGAGGGAGACGCTTATGCCTGCGTCGTGGGGCGGGGGATAGGACAGCAGTGCCAGCATGGGCAGTGGTGTCACCCGCAGGCGGTGATGGACCTTCGTTGCACCTAGTTGGGTGCTTTACTAACATGTGATGGGCATGTGCCTTGCCCATCTTGGTCTGGGTCAGCACAATTGTCTTGAGGGTCACCACCAGGCTGTTGGCCAGAATTTGGCGTAATGGTACGATTAGGCAGCCTCAGAGGCATCCATGCATGCTGCCCCTGCTGTTTCCTGTCCATTTCCGTGGTGTTTCCATCATTTTCTGAGGTTTCCAGGTTTTCACGCAACCTTCCCTGTGCAGAGCTTTGGTCCCCTGCAAAAAATGCTCGAGTCTCCCATTGACTTTAATGGGGTTCGTTATTCGAAACGAGCACCCGGAAAAATTCGACTCGAATAACGAGCACCGGAGCATTTTAGTGCTCGCTCATCTCTAATTAAAATGGAATATCTGCCAAAGTGAAATTTCAACATAAAGAAGATATATGGGGAATGTAAAGTAATAAATATTTTATAATGTATGACGTTCTGTTTTAAAAGTGGAGAAATAGAAATTTTGAAAATTGCGATTTTTTCCAAATCTTTGGTATATTTTGGATTTTTCATAAATAAAGGTGATATATATCGACTCATATTTACCACTGTCATGAAGTACAATGTGTCATGAGAAAACAATTTCAGAATGGTTTGGATAAGTAGAAGTGATCCAAAGTTATTACAACATTACCACAAGTGACACATGCCAGATTTGCAAAAAAAAAAAAATGGCCTGGGCAGGAAGGTGAAAACTATTATTATTATTATTATAATCCCACACCCTTATTATTAGCTGCCTTTTCTAATTGTTGCAGCATTTTATCTTTAGCCTATTCAGTAACTTATAATGTATAACTCACTTCAATCATTAGTTTACTATTATTGCCAACACAGTCCATAGAAACTCTACATTGTCACAACTGCCCCCAATGTTTTCCTTAAGCACACGTCGTAAGGGGAATGTGTAATCAGAAAATCACCTATTGTTTCAAGTTTTTATGTTGAACACTTTCACTATCTGTGCGGAATGCGGAAATATGATCAATGCTAGCCAGTTGCTGTCAACTAGGAGATGGAGTAATCACCACAAGGGTCCTGCCTTCAAAGCAGGCCACATGTGTACAATTCACACCTCATCCAGCCTGCATGGAGGCAAAGTCATCCTCCAGAAAAAACCCTCAGCAGGGGGGCGTCAGCTTGATAGCCAGATCACTGAAATCCCAGACAGCACGGAACAAGGAGTTCATAAGGAATTATGAATGGTCTGTCCATCACAGGCATAAACCAGTTATATATTTAAAACACAGAGGCCAAGGTGCATACGCCTGTGGTCATAGGTTAGCGATCACATGTCAGGAAGCAGGAACCTGATAAAATGTGCCATGTTTGGTCTCCACCTGTAGCCGAAACCCAGGCTGATCCATTGGTACTAGAACCATTTCCCTGTGACTGTCCGGTCTGGAGCTATGGGCCATAATGGTTTTTGTGGGTCTTTTGGCTACTAGGTCCAGGAAGGGTGAACTCCTCCCAGGGTAAGGGAGGGAAGTGGCCGGCTGCGGGTGAAAAAGCCACACAGGACAGAGGCCGTCGTCTTCCTCTGAAATGGGGTCACATTGAGCAATGTGTTTTGAGGGACCGTGGACCAACTGTTGACATCACTGCCCCCATGTGACTACAGCCAGGCCAGAAACCCCAGGACTCATCATAATCCATTGGACAACCCATCCACCTGGTGACTGACTATTGACCTGTTTAACTCTGTTTGTACCATACCACCTGCATTTGCACATCAGACCACTGTATCCATGCTCTGTGTATATAGCGTGTATCTAGTGCGCCTTCAAGGCAATTAAATAATAATTTAATCTTGTGCTGTTCTTGTATCTCGATCGCGAATCCCCATGTCTCTGTTCGGCATAATTATACGCTACTGCGGATTGGTTTCTGACCTGATATAATCCGGTTAATGGACCAGGCTTATATTAAACGAGGAACTGTTGGCAGTCTACCAAGTTGAGAAAGTTCTGTTTTCAATGGGGCAGTGAAGAGGCTCTCTCAGCTTGTCAGGTGGTGAGCGAGTGTGGAGTTACGCCGAAGGCAGCCGAACCATCCCCTCTCATTTCCTGGGCCTCACTGTACCAGCATGGACAAGAGGCGTTTGTGTAAACTGTACCAAGCTGACCTTACGTGCTCCTAGGGAGGTTTAACGTCATGTCTTGGTAACCAGTAACATAACCGCACCACGTAGGCTCGACATAGCGAGTTGCAGGTTTCAACACAATATCTATATTTAAAAAATACTAATACTAATAGGTCATTTTCTAATGTGCCATCATAAAATGACCTATTGTTTAAATCACGTTTCTATGTTTAACATATTTTTAAATAATTTTTGGTAACGTTGTTTTTAATTTTCCATGTCAATAGCTATATTTAACTAAAAACCATAAAATCCTGCAGTTTTCGCAGTAGCCACGTCTTGGTCTGTACAGATCACTTTACTACAGTTATCTGCTTATCTATATACAGAAGTGATATCATTACAGGTAGGATTATAACGACAGATAAGGCAGCATGCACCATTCACAATAGGTGATTGTAAGAGCTTATCTATTCTTTCCTTGTACAATGTCCTCTGCACAGGTCACACAGCATGCCTAGAAAACTCCCCCATAGAAGTCAATGAGGTCCCCTCCAAACCATTGTGTCTATGGACCATGGGGCTGCCATAAAGCAATTTACTTAATGCTTTCTAAATGCTATTAAGAACAGTTTAGGACAGATGGCCGCCCCCATAATAATGTTCAGGAAATAAAATAAAAAATCTACAATCAGACAATAAAAACAGATTACATGTGTTACTATCTGGTTTTAACTGTCAGATAAAAATGTTGGTGACAAATTTTCATCACAAAATTTTCACACTTCACACAAACATTTCTAGTAGTGTTGGGCGAACATGCTCATCTGAACACTAATTTCACTCGATGCTCAAGTCTTCTCCCTGCACGTTTGTTGCCTGCTACGCACCCAATAAACATGCGGGATAGGCCTGGTATACACTGTAATGCCGTAGCTATGTTTGCTACTGGCATTACAGTGATTGGCTGGCCGCAACGCGCCATCGGGTGCTATATAGCACCCGGTGACGCGTGGCTCAGCACAGTCTAAGTCAGGGAGAGCTGCAGGAGAAGGGAGAGATAGTGTAGGAATAGTGTTAGACGTGTTTTTAGGCAGTGTTTAGAGGATTTAGAGACCCAAAAGTCTTATATTTGCAATATTTATTATTAGTGCAACATGCGCTAAATTGAGCATAATTGTTTGGCCGCTTGTGACACAACTTACGCTAAATCTCTTGTGTTACATTTGCACATCCTAAATATCTGTGGCATTCAGCATAATTGTTTGGCCGCTGGTAACAGTGACACAACCTGCGCTACATCTCTTGTGTTACATTTGCGCATCCTAAATATCTGTGACATTCAGCATAGTTTTTTTGCCGCTGGTGACAGTGACATTACCTGCGCTAAATCTCCTGTATAACATTTGCGCATCCTAAATATCTGTGACATTGAGTGTAATTTTTTCGCCGCTGGTGACAGTGATATTACCTGCGCTACATTTCCTGTATAACATTTGCGCATTTTAAATATCTGTGACATTGAGCGCAATTTATTTGCGCATACACTTACAAAACCTGAGCTACTGTATGTGTGACATACTTGCAAGCATATGTACAATTTAATATGCGCAAAGCGAGCAGTAAGGGACGGGAAAGTGGCCGTGCTGCTGATGGCGTACACAGAGGCCATGGCGCTGGGCACAGTGAAACTGTGCCTGCTGCCAGAGCACAAGAAACACACTCATTCATGATACCCAGCTTCATGTCCCAGTTTGCTGGGGCAGCGCAGGACACCACTCTTGACCACTCACCTGATCCTCCATCTTCCCACCATGGAGAGTCTTGGCAAACAAGTGATCCCACACTCGGATATTCAGGGGAGCTCTTTTCATCACCAATCCTTGATTTGGGCCTCTCGCCAAGCCTGCTTGAAGAGGGACATGAGGAGATCTTGTGCACTGATTCCCAAAGTCTTGAACATCTACAGTCAGAAGATGACGGTGGGGAACAGCAATTAGTGTCTCAAGAGGTTAATGATGAGGATGAGACACAGTTGTCCATAAGTGAGGTTCTCGTTAAGTCAACAAGTCAGGAGAAGGCGGGCCTGTTTGGTCAGGCCCGCAACTGTTCCCCCTTGCCGCATCCTGGACTCCAAAGTCGCTGCTGGGAACGATGTTGTCCGAATATTACGCCATTTTTACGGAATGACAATAATACCCTCCAAAACCGAAGATAACCTTGATTTTAGAGGAAATATTGTTAGAAAACATATATTTATTTGTATATAAAGCGCAAGTAGTAGCAGGCCCTCACCACTAATATTTTCGATCAGCAGACACTCGCCCCTAATGTTTTTGATGGTCAAATCAGCAGCAAGCACTCGCCCCTAATGTTTTAGATGGTCAGATCAGCAGCAGGAACTCGCCCATAATGTTTTTGGGTGTCAGCAGCACTCAAGGTCAACATGTCTGGAGGAGGACCAGAGTGAAGAAGTGTAAGAGGAGGTGGGGGACGATGAAATCACTGGCCCAATGTGGGAAGGTGGCAAGCCGACCGAGGACAGCAGTACAGAGGGGAGGGATCCGCAGCACCGCAACAGGTTGGAAGAGGCAGTGGGGTGGCAAAAGGGAGAAAGCAGGCCACGCCAAACAGGCCCGCAACTGTTCCTCAGAGCCCCCCCTAGCGGCAATCTCCCTTGCCAAGGGGTAGGTGTTTCGCAGTCTGGCGCTTTTTTGAGGAAAGTGCGGACGATAAAAGAATTGTCATCTGCAACCTGTGCCATACCAAAATAAGCAGGGGCATGAACACTAGCAACCTGACCACCACCAGCATGCTCCGCCACATGGCATCAAAGCACCCTAATAGGTGTGCCAAACACCTGGGTCCACAATCAGAGTCTTAGACTGACACCACTGCCTCCTCTTCCCCTGTGTTATGTGTTGGCCAATCCCCTGTCCAAGATGCAGGCATGGATGCCTCCCGCCCTGCACCTGGACCTTCGCAAGAACCATCAGCAAGCACATTCACTTCTGTGTCCCAGCGCAGCGTTCAGATGTCCATACCCCAGGCGTCTGAATGAAAGCACAAATACCCAGCCACCCACCCACAGGCCATAGCACTAAATGCGCACCTTTCCAAATTGCTGGCCCTGAAAATTTTGCCATTTAGGCTTGTGGACACTTAGGTTTTCCCAGAGGCTCTCCCTCGTTACTCAGTCCCCAGCCGCCACTATTTTTCCCGGTGTGTGTTCCCCGCCTTACACCAGCATGTGTCCCTTAACATCACCTGTGCCCTGACCAATGCAGTTACTGGGAAGGTCCACTTAATGACTGACACATTGACAAGTGCTTTTGGCAAGGGACGCTACATTTCTCTGACGGCACACTGGGTGAACGCTGTGGAGGCCGGGAGTGCATCGTACCCTGGGATGGCACAGGTGCCAAGGATTGTGGGCCCTACTTCCATCAGGATTTCCGCCACCACCTACATTAGTGGCTGCAACCCCCCCTTCTCATCCTCCACCTCCTCCTCCACTTCTACCTCTGAATTCTAATCTTGCAGCACCAGTCAGTAGCTGTAAACAGTGTCGCACTGCAGTGCAGAAGAGGCAGAAACTGATTTGCTTAGGTGACAAACAGCACGCTGCCACAGAGCTGTGGCAGGGTATAAGGGACCAGACTGAGCTGTGGCTATTGCCACTTAACCTACAACCAGGCATGGTTGTGTCTGATAATGGCCGTTACTTGGTTGTGGCTTTGGAGCTCGGCAAGCTCACACACATACCATGCCTAGCCCACGTGTTCAACTTAGTGGTTCAGCGGTTTCTCAAAACCTACCCCAATTTGCCTGAGCTACTGGTGAAGGTGCGCCACGTGTGCCCATTTCCAAAAGTCATCTACAGCTGCCGTCAGTCTGGCAACACTGCAGCAGCGTTTGCAATTGCCAGCTTACCAACTGTTGTGCGATATGAGCACGCGCTGGAACTCCACATTCCACATGGTGGCCAGGCTTTACGAGCAGCAGAGGGCAGTAGTGGAATACCAGCTACAACATGGCCATCACCTTTCCAGTCAGCTTCCATTCTTCACAAGCGACGAGTGGGCATGGACGTCTGACATCTGTGAGGTTTTACTCAACTTTGAGGAATCAACAACAGTGAGTGGCGATGCCGCTATTATCAGCGTAACCGTCCCACTTCTGTGTCTACTGAAACGCTGGCTGCTCACAATTAAGGTGGACGCTTTGCATGTGGAAGAGGTGGAGATGGGGGAAGACAGTACACACCCTCAGTTCATCTTCTCAACATGAATTGGATGATGATGAGGAGGAGCAGGAGATGGTTGCCTTCTCTACAGAGGGTAGTACCCATAGCAGGTTTATTACATCTCTTCAGCATGGCTGGGCCGAAGAGGAGGAAGAGGATGAGATTGAGAGTCATCCTCCTGGTGAGGACAGCAAAGTCTTTTCTGCTGGGACTCTGGCACACATGGCTGACTTTATGTTATGCTGCCTCCACGGTGACCCTCGCGTTATACGCATTTTGGACAACACTGATTTCTGGTTGTTCACCATTCTCGACCCCGCTACAAAGAGAACTTCTCATCTCTCATTCCTGTGGTGGAGAGGACTATTAAAATGGTGCAATACCAGAAGGTCCTTGTGGAAAAATTGCTCCAAAAATTTCCAGCAAGGCTGGACAAGGCTGGAGGTGGAGGACGTAGTTCCTTGGGCAACCAAGGAGGGGAGAAGAGGGGGACACACAGCAGTTCCAACAGAGGCAGGGCAACACTCTCCAAGGCCTGGGCGAGTTTCATAACACCCCGCCAGCACCCTCACCCTGATGCGCGGTCTATTGTCACAAGGAGGGAAAAGTTTTGAAAAATGGTGAAGGAGTACGTAGCTGACCGTGTCAGCGTCCTCAGTGATCCCTCTGTACCTTACAACTATTGGGTGTCCAAGCTGGACACATGGCACGAACTGGCGCTCCATGCCTTGGAGGTGCTGGTCTGCCCTGCCGTCAGCGTTTTGTCAGAGTGGGTATTTAGTGCTGCTGGGAGTATAATAAGGGCTCTTTCACATGAGTGGATACTGTGCGTGGAATCTGCTGCGTGAAAGAGTGCAAAGCCCCGTTCAGGAGAGACACTGAGCATTAACATGATTGATAATGCTCCGTGCCTCTCTGTGATCTTTTTACTACAAAATCACAGTGAGATAAAGTTGTCACTGTGATTTTGTAGTAAAAAGGTCACAGAGAGGCACAGAGTATTATCAATCATGTTAATGCTCCGTGTCTCTGCTCTCCTGAACAATCTTTCACGCAGCAGATTCCACACACAGCATCGGCTCGTGTGAAAGATAAGCGCATCTGTGAAACTGATAAGTGCATCCGCCTGTCAACTGAAAATGCTGACAGATTGACTCTTATCAAAATGAACAAGGCCTGAATCACCCCTGACTTCTCTACTCCACCAGAGGAAAGCGACTAGCCATAAAGGCACTTTAAATGTGGCTTTTATGGTGTATTGAATACACTGTATTTCCATGCACCCCTTCCACCACAAAAAAGGGATATGATTCAGTCTTCCTTTTCTCTTCCTCCTCTTCCTTCATCATATCAACATGCTTATTAGGCTCCCCTGGCCTTTAATGTTTCAGAGGGTCAGCTCAGCAGCAGACCCACCCCTAATGTTTTAGAGGGTCACCAGCAGGCCTTCGCCCATAATGTTTTAGAGGGTCATCTCAGCAGCAGACCTTCACTCCTAATGTTTTAGAGGGTCACCAGCAGGCCCTCGCCCCTAATGTTTTAGAGGGTCAGCCCAGCAGCATACCCTCACACCTAATGTTTTAGAGGGTCACCAGCAGGCTCTTACCCATAATGTTTTAGAGGGTCAGCTCAGCAGCAGACCCTCACTTCTAATGTTTTAGAGGGTCACCAGCAGGCCCTCGCCTCTAATGGTTTAGAGGGTCAGCTCAGCAACAGACCTCACCCCTAATATTTTAGATGGTCAGATCAGCAGCAGGCTCTCATCCCTAATGTTTTAGAGGGTCACCAGCAGGCCCTTACTGCTAATGTTTTTGAGGGTCACCAGAAGGCCATCGATCATAATTTTTCAACGGCGTGTATGATGCCCACCTTTATGTGATATACAGATTGTATCGGAGTGCCTCTTCCTTGTAATTTTTGGCAGCCCTTGCACTTTATATACAAGTAAATATACAGGAAACAATGTTTTCTAACAATTTTTCCTCTAAAAATTTTTTTTTGTCAGTCTGTAAAAGTGGCGTAATACTCAGACTACATCGTTCCCAGCAGCAACCTGGGAGTCCAAGATGCATCCAGGCATCCTCCCCATGCTGTTCCCAAACCATTTCAGTGGTGTTTCCATCATTTTCTGACCTTTTCCTGTGAACCAGAATCTCTCCCCTCTTCAGAGCAGGGGGTGCCTGGTTTAATGCTCTGGTTCTCCCATTGACCTTGGATGGAGAGGATGCTAACCTTTTCCTTATAACTCTAAAGGTTCTGGTCTGCGAAAGATTTATGAATGAACCGCACACTATCTCAAGTTTTATGATAGGGGTCTCTGTGAAGCGTTCCATCTTACTGATTTTATGGCTACAATCTCCTGACCTGGCTTTAGGAAGGGAACATGGATGAGGTGATGACCCAGTACAGGAATTTAAAGGGAGGGTTGCCTACTCCTAACAATAATTTTGATATCTGGATACCTCTATCACCACAACCCTCTACTATGGATAGTTATTTTATTAATACAATTATGGTTCTAGAGTGGTTGTCATCTCTAAGGGGACAATTTATATAAAGTTTTTAAAATGTGCACATTGCATGCTTATGTAAGTACCGTATTTTTCTCCCAATAAGATACACCCAGGTTTTAGGAGAATAAAAAAATATTTTTCATTAGACCTCAGATCAGACCATCAACCCCCAATGTTAATCACACCCTCAATGAGACTTCAGCTCAGACCCCAAAGTGAATGACTCCCCATTCAGACCACAGATAAGAGCCCCAATATGAGTAGGATCCCCCTCATTCAGACCTCAGATCAGACTCCCAATGTGAATACCCCCCAGACCTCAGATCAGAACCCCATTCTAAATAAAATGAAAAAAAAACTTACCTCTCCTGCTCCGGATGCCGCCACTGCTCCTAGGATCCATCTTTCCTCTTCATTCTGCCGTACGCAGTACTATGACCCAATGCGCACAGCGTGAGGTCACAGAGTGCAAAAGTCCTAACTGTGACTCACTGACATTTTCCCCCCAGTGCATCTTATAGGGCAAAAAATGTGGTAATCCCCCAGAGGCACTTTTAATTTATCACCAAACCCCTTTTGCATATGTAGCCAATGATATATGTTTCAGAAGTAAAAAATAAAAAATGGATACATTGGGTGAAGATGAAATGTTCAAAATTAACATACAAAATTATATCTTGAATTTTTCATAGCACTAAGCGTGTTTTTCTAGTGTTATTTTTGGCTGTATGAAGTAACTGCATTAATGATTTGCAATACTCACTTACTAATGTGTTGAATAAATATCATATTAGAGAAGATCATGTTCCACCAGTGTACTGAATGTCTCTTTGTCTAGCCAAAGGATTTCTTAGGAAGCTTGGTATTTCTTCACTCCTGCATAACATGAGAATGAGTAAAGTCTGGACTTCACATTTGAAAAGTTCACCTTCCTAAAACATACTATATGATAAAAAGATAAAAAGTAACTAATACACTTAAATGGGTGTTATAGCTTTTATTTAATTAAAAGAATAGGAAACCACAACATTATGTATTTTAACCCTTTCAGGACACATACTTTTTATTTGTTATTTTTGTTTTTTTCCACCCAAACATCCAAGAACCATAACTGTTTTTTAGACATAAGGGCTTATTTTTTGTGGGACAAGTTGCATTCTTTAATGGCACCATTTAATATACTCCAAAAAATATTTGTGGAGTGAAATTGCGTAAAAAACTCATTTATCCATGTTTTATTAAATTTTGATTTTATGGTGTTCACTGTGTACTAAAATTACATGACAACTTTATTCTGCAGGTAAGTATGATTACAGTGATACTAAAATTTATAACTTTTACATGATAAATATATTTATATTTTAATAGTTCAGGCTTTTTTTAATTATTTTATATGTTAATTGCCACGCTGATGGACTATACTAGCCCACCGTGCAGTGACAATAAATTAAATTAAAAAAAATTAATTGAGAATAGACCTCTGCACATTAAAACTCTTTTATTGTGCATTAAATATGTAATACTCTTACATTCAATGCTATATCTTATTTTAAAGGGTTTCTGTCACCAGAAAATAGCCCATATAAGTGGCTGTAATTTCCCATGTGCCCATGTGACACCATATATGTAACTAAAAATCCCCCTACTATATGTAAATGAGCGTTCTCTAGGTGCAGGGGGCGGTAACCCTGAACCTAGTATCGTCTTTAGCCCACCCCTAACCATGCCTTCCTTCTTCAGATTGACAGGGCCAGGCAGCTTCTTCTCTCCGCTGCTGGCCCTGTCTGTAGCTGAAATCCCGCGCCTGCGCCGTGCGCTTTACATTCGGTTTGCCAGTACTCGGCAGGCATCGGCAGTCACTGCGCCTGCGCCGAATGTAAAGCGCACGGCGCAGGCGTGGGATTTCAGCTACGGACAGGGCCGGCAGCGGAGAGAAGAAGCTGCCTGGCCCTGTCAATCTGAAGAAGGAAGGCATGGTTAGAGGTGGGCTAAAGACGATACTAGGTGCATGGTTACCGCCCCCTGCACCTAGCGAACGCTCATTAACATATTATAAAAATCACTTTTTTGTGATAACGGCTGCAGTAGAGGGATTTTTAGTTACATATATGGTGTCACCTGTCATGGGCACATGAGAAATTACAGCCCACTTATATGGGCTATTTTCTGGTGACAGAAACCCTATAATGCCTTTATAAGACTGCTTGAAATTACAGTTTAAAAGCTTGAAGTTGCACTACTGAAGAAATATCTACATCTTACCTGACTCGAATATTTCCAAATATGTATGTACTGTAAGGGCTCATGCACATCACCCTTGCCTGTTTTGCGATGCAAAACACGGATATCAGCCATGTGCATTCCAGATTTTGTGGAACAGAACGTCCAGCCCAAATAGAACTATCCTATCCTTGTCTGTAATACGGAGAATAATAGGACATGTTCTATTTTTTTTTTTTTTTTTTGCAGAAGGGCCATGTGGACATACAGAAACAGAATGCAAATGGAGTAAATTACATTTTTTATGTGGACCCATTGAAGTAAATGGATCCGCATATGGGCAGCAGAAAAAAACAAACGGCACAGAAAAAATATGTGTGCCTGAGCGAGTGTGAAGATTCATATGGATAGGGAATTAAATCTACACAAAGTGATATGACAGTTCATCTGGCCAAATTAGAAGACACCTTGTCACTCAGTGATGGATGACTGTTGTCTTCTAAACTCAGTGCCATGGGTTTTGCCTGTTATTGCAGCTCACCTCGACAAACATGCATGAAGCTGAGCTGCAATACCACACACAACCAGTAGACACGTGTGGTGCTGTTTTTGGAATACAGCAGCCACATTTTTCTAATCCTGGACAACCTTTAGAACATATTAAACAACGAATGAATGAATGAATGAATGAATGAATGAATGAATGAATGAATGAATAAATGAATATGTCACATGACCTACCCCCTTAGGTGAACACCGTAAAAAACATTTTTGGTCATCTTGCCCCACAAAAAGTGTAATATTATACGATCTAAAAGTCTTATGTACCCAAAAATGGCACCAATAAAAATGTCAACTCTTCCTGCAAAAAACAAGCCCCTGCACAAAAACATGGCTTTCAGAAAATGGAGACACAAAAACATGGTTTGTTTTTCAAAAATGTTTTCTTTATATAAAACTGAAATAAATAAAATAAAAAATAAACATAAGGTATTGGTGTATCTGTAATGTAATGAACTCTATCAAAATGTCACATTATAAACGCTGTAAAAAAATAAAATAAATAAAAACTGTGCCAAAACAGCCATTTTTTGGTCACCTTGCGCCACAAAAGTGTAATATTGAACAATCAAAAAATCTTATGTACCAATAAAAACATCAACTCTTTCTGCTAAAAACGTGCTCCTACACAAGACGTTTGGCAGAAAAATAAAAAATATATATGGCTTTCAGAAAATGCAAACACAAAAACATGCTTTATCATGTAAAAAAACATAAATCAAAATAGACATACAGTGGGGAAAAAAAGTATTTAGTCATCCACCAATTGTGCAAGTTCTCCCACTTAAAGGGTTTCTATCATCAGTTTTTAGCCTATAAAACAGGTTGACATTTGCAATGTGCAAATGACACCTGATGCCAAATATGTTAATTATATTATCCATAGTCTCCCCATTTTTGTGTTATTCATACTTTTATAATATGTAAATTAGCTCCCTAGAAGCAGGGAGGGCCGTAACCCTGCTCCTAGAGTCGCCGTTTCCCCACCTCTAATTACGTCTCCTGTCCATTGATTGACAGGGCCAGGCAACTCGCTCTGTCTGCTGCCGGCCCTGTCCGTGCCCGAAATCCCGCGCCTGCTCCGTGCGTCCTTCAGTGAGGTGCGGGATTTCGGGCACGGACAGGGCCGGCAGCATACAGAGCGAGCTGCCTGGCCCTGTCAATCAACAGACAGGAGGCGTAATTAGAGGTGGGGAAACGGCGACTCTAGGAGCAGGGTTACCGCACCCCCTGCTCCTAGGGAGCTAATTTACATATTATAAAAGTATGAATAACACAAAAACGGGGAGACTATGGATAATATAATTAACAAATTTGGCATCAGGTGTCATTTGCACATTACAAATGTCAACCTGTTTATAGGCTAAAGACTGATGACAGAAACCCTTTAAAAAGATGAGAGAGGCCTGTTATTGACATCATAGGTAGACCTCAACTATGAGAGACAAAATGAGAAAACAAATCCAGAAAATCACATTGTCTTTCATAGAAAAATGGAAGACATACAAGACAACTGATAATCTCCCTCAATCAGGGGCTCCACGTAAGATCTCATCCCATGGGGTAAAAATAATCACAAGAACTGTGAGCAAAAATTTCCAAATTTCAATTTCTCTACTTTCAAAATACATAGTAATACCTCCAAAAATAGTCATTATTTTACATTCCCCATATGTCTACTTTATGTTGGCATCATTTTATAAATGTCATTTTATTTTTTTTCGGACGTTAGAAGGCATAGAAGTTTAGAAGCAATTTTTTAAATTTTCAACAAAATTTCCCAAACCATTTTTTTAAGCACCAATTCAGATATAAAGTGATTTTGAGGGGCTTATGTAATGGAAATCACCTATAAATGACCCCATTTTAGAAACTACACCCCTCAAATTATAAAAAACTAATGTTACAAACTTTGTTAACCCTTGAGGTGTTCCACAAGAATTAAAGGAACATAGAGGTGAAATTTCAAAATTTCACTTTTTTGGTAGATTATTCATGTTAATAATTTTTTTCTTGCAACACAGCAAGGGTTAACAGCAAACTAAACCTCAATATACATTACTCTGATTCTGCAGTTTACAGAAATACCCCATATGTGGTGGTAAACATCTCTATGGGTTTGTGGCAGTGGTCAGAAGGAAAGGAGCGCCATATGGATTTTGGAGGAAGATTTTGCTAGAATGGTTTTTAGGCACCATTTTGTAATTGAAAGACCCTGACATACCCCTACAGTGGAAACCCTCAAAAAGTGACCCCATTTTGGAAACTACACCCTTTAAAGAATATATTAAGGGGGTACTGGCCACTTTTACCCCCTTTTATGGAATTTATGGAATTTGGAAACACTTGGCTGTGAAAATGAAAAGTTTAATTTCTTCCAATAAAATGTTGCTTTAGCCCCAAATTTTTCATTTTCATAAGGGGTAACAGGAGAAAAGCACCCCATAATTTGTTCCCCATTTTCTCCTGAATACGGCAACACCCCATATGTGGTGGTAAACTGCTGTGGGGGCACATGGCAGGACTCAGAACAGAAGGAGCGCCATATGGATTTTGCAGAACAGATTTTGATGGATTGCTTTGCGGGAGCCATTGATTTTTATTTTTTTGAGTTATTGTCTTATGTGGGGGCTAATTTTTGCGGGATGATGTGACGTTTTCATTGGTACCATTTTGGGGTACATAAGACTTTTTGATCACTTGGTATTACACTTTTTGTGAGTCAAGGTGAAAAAAATAGCTGTTTTGGCATAGTTTTTTTTACAGCAATCACCTGAGGGGGGAAGTGATATTTTTATAGGGCAGGTTGTTACGGACGTGGCAATACCAAATATGTCTACCATTTTTATTTTTATTAAATTTTACACATTAGATTTATTTTTGATCAGAATAAAATCTTTTTTGTGTATTGCTATTTTCTGGGAGTCATATTATTATCATTTTTTGGGCGATACGCCTTTTTGATCGCCTGCTATTACACTTTTTGTGAGGCAAGAGGGAAAAAAATGGCTCTTTTGGCATTGTTTTTTTTTTTTACTGCGTTCACCTGGCAGGGTGGATGATATGATGATGGTGATATTTTTATAGAGCCGGTCGATAATATGTATACTTTGCTTTTTTTCCCTTTTTTTTTACAATTTTTTTAACTTTATTTTTGGAAAAATTCATTTTTTTTTACTTGAAACTTTTTTTTTTAACTTTATATTTTTTACTTTTTTCACTTTTTTTCACTTTATTTAACTTTTGGGGGTCTGATCCCCTTTACAATCCTTTACAATACTGTTGTATTGTAATGCATAGGCTGTAAGTGTATTACTCAATGTAATACACTTACAGCCTGCTTCCTGTGCGATCCAGCCCCCTGGGAAGGCATCGGGCTGCTATCCAAGCCATCAGGTCCCCGTCACAGCAGCACGGGGACCCGATGGACCCTAATTATGTATGCCCGCATCGTATGTGCCGCGGTCCGCGCTGAACGCGGCACATCGAAGGTTAATACGCCCGCACCGGTGTTTTCACCGATGCGGGCGTACGCAGCCGGCCCCCTGCTACTGATCAGACGGGCGCAGCTCCTACTAGTACTAGTACTACGGCGCCGGGCGTCAAGCCCCTTCACGCAGCGCCGTACTTTTTGTCTCTCATAGTTGAGGTCTACCTATGATGTCAATTACAGGCCTCTCTCATCTTTTTAAGTGGGAGAACTTGCATAATTGGTGGCTGACTAAAAACTTTTTTCCCCACTGTATTTTGTATTGTACAGTCTGTAACAACCTGCTCTTTAAAAATAACACATGATCTGTCCTGTCAGGTAAAAGATGTAAAAAACAAAAAATAAAAACGTTCCCAAAACAGCCATTTTCTGGTTACCTTGCCTCACAAAAAATGTAATATAAAGCGATTAAAAATCATATGTACCCCAAAATAGTACCAAAAAAAACTGTCACTTTATCCCGTATTTTCTAAAATGGGAAACTTTTTGAGACTTTTTACTCTAAAGGTGCATCAGGGGGTCTTCAAATGTGACATGGCAACTTAAAATTATTCCAGCAAAATCTGCCCTCCAAAATCCATATGTTGCTCCTTCCCTTTTGCACCCTGCCCATACAGTAGTTTACGACCTCATATGGGGTGTTTCTGTAAACTGCAGAATCAGGGTAAAGCCTTATTCACACATCAGTGTTTTGGTCAGTGATTTCCATAATTGATTGTGAGTCAAAACCAGGATTGGAGCCTCCACAGACAAAAGGGAAAGATCTGCCCCTATTTTGTGTTTAGACCCTCACCTGGTTTTGACTCACAATCACTGATGAAAATCACTGACCGAACACTGACATGTGAATGAGGCATAATAAATATTTCATTTTGTTTTGCTGTTAACCCTTGCTGCCTTACAGGAAAAATGGATTAAAATGGAAAATCTGCAAAAAGAAGTGAAATTGAAGTGAAACAACTAAAGGGGTGTTGTTTGTAAAATGGGGTCATTTATGGGTGGTTTCTATTATGTATGCTCCAAGTGACTTCATAACTGAATTGGTCCTTTAAAAAGTGGGTTTTGGAAATTTAAAAGTTTCAAAAATTGCATCTAAAATTGTACTCAATCTAACATTCAAACAAATTAAAATAACATTTACAAAATGATGCCAACATAAAGTAGACATCTGGGAAATATAAAGTAATAAATATTTTATGAGGTATCACTATTTGTCGTAAAAAAGAGAAATTCAAATTCTGAAAATTGCTAATTTTTCCACATTTTTGGTACATTTTGGATATTTTTTAATCAATAAAGGTGAAATATATTGACTCAAATTTACCACTGTCATGAAGTACAATGTGTCAGAAAACAGTCTCAGAATGGCTTGGATAAATAAAGTGACACGTCAGATTTAGAAAATTTGGACTGGTCCTTCAGGTGAAAAATGGCTGTGTCCTAAAGGAAATTGCAGTGCTGCTATGCTTACTATATGAAAATATTAGACATAATTTTTAATGTAACCTAAACGGTGTTCTACACATTTCATCTAGAAGGTAACAATGATGAAGCTTTGATTTTATTTCATATAGTTTACCCTCAAGACAAAGTTTGATTTCAGATTTTATTGCTTAACCAGGACTAATTCTTCCACACTTTTACAGACCTTTATCTGCTCAATAAAAGACATATGGAAAGGAAAGGTCCTTTAAAATATGTTCAATTTCAGCAGAAAATAATTTATCTAGGGAGATGAAAGGAAGAAATATGAAGAGAAAATCCCAAGAAGTGTAAAGAAATGGGTGGGTGACTTTACGGCCAGTCTTTGGCTCAGATTTAAAGACTTGATGATTTCATTAGGCCATCATTCACCAGTGATGATTAAGCTCGCTATTCAGAGATATACCAGAAGTGTTTTTAAAGATTTTGACCTGATAGGAAATATTTAGTTATTACTGTAATTATCTATATTTCAAGCCAGCACACTGGTGCTTTTGTCTGGATATAAAGTATCCAGCATACAGCCAACATTTATCAAGTGTTTCATATAGGTTAGCTATGCAAAAATTATACAAAATCCTCCGGATAGATCATCAGTATCTGATTGGTGGGGGTCCGACACCGGGGACCCCCGCTGATCAGCTGTTTGAGAAGGCACTGGCCCTCCTGTGAGCACAAGGCCTTCACTCAGCTTTTCCTAGGCCAGTGACATAACGTTTATTGGTCACGTGGCCTATCCTGAGGATAGGTCATCAGTAGTTAACTCCCGGAAAAACCCCTTTAAGAGACTGTCTACATATAGGAGCATATGATTGGACAGATAGAATAGAATGAAGTGTGTTCCTGTGATGAGTGCAGGTGTCAGAAAACCTGACAGCTCCATGTCCTCTCCAGCAGGAGGATGTCTGTTTTTTGTCAACACCAAATTTAATTTGCCGCAAAGCTGAATTTCCTCGTGCTTTGTGGTAGCGAATCGATTTAACTTGAAATAGTGTAAAAAACAAAAAAATCATACTTACCTCCTCTTTTTGCTCGCATCGGGCCGCCCGCCGTCATCTTGATTGAACATCTAGCCAAAATTCAATGCCTGGTGACATATAACGTTGTGACGGAGTTATCTCAGGCTGCGCAAGATTTCGATCCAAATCTTAAAGCAAGATGGCGGCTGGCACTAGTAAATGGAAGAATAATGGGCAGAGAGGGGAGGCTGCCATGTACTTCATGCTATAGTACAGAAGGCTAACAGAGGAAGCAGTGGGCAGAGGTTGGGATGGCTGCCAGGCACCTGCATTCTGAAGTCTGCCCTGCACTCACAGATGTGCCCTGTACCTGGCCCCTTTAAAGGCTAGTCAGAGGCGTAGCTAGAGGTTCAGCACAGGGGGGGCGAAATATACTTGATTGGGCCCCCCACCTTGTGGCTTCCCAAACGCACGTTTCCAACTTCACAGGCACATACTACAAGTTGTGGTTATAATATTGCATTAGAAAGATGACTGTATAAACTGCTAGATCATCTATGCTGTTAAGTACAGTACAATAGACTTTCTACATACCCTAGTGTAAATACTCTACCATATAATGCAGTAAAATATAGGAGTAATAGGAGTAAAAACAAGGGGACTCCTATGTTAAAGGAAACCTGTCCCCAGTTTTTACATCACTAAACTAACAGTCCCCTGCCCCCATCAGACTTCAGATCAGCAGAATGTGCCCCCATCATTCCTCACATCACCCTACTGTGCCCCCATCAGACCTCAGATCAGCGTATTGTGCCTCCATCAGACCTCAGATCAGCGTATTGTGCCCCCCATCAGACCTCAGATCAGATCAGCGTATTGTGCCCCCATCAGACCTCAGATCAGCCTTGTGCCCCATCAGACCTCACATCAGCCTATGTGCCCCCATCAGACCTCAGATCAGCATATTGTGCCCCCATCAGACCTCAGATCAGCGTATTGTGTGCCCCATCAGACCTCACATCAGCCTACTGTGCCCCCATCAGACCTCAGATCTCAGCCGATCAGTATTGTGCCCCATCAGACCTCAGATCAGCGTATTGTACCCCATCAGATCTCAGATCAGCAGAATGTGCCCCCATCAGTCCTCACATCACCCTACTGTGTCCCCATCAGTCCTCAGATCAACGTATTGTGCCTCCATCAGACCTCAGATCAGCGTATTGTGCCCCCATCAGACCTCACCTCAGATCAGCGTATTGTGCCCCATCAGACCTCAGATCAGCGTTATTGTGCCCCCATCAGACCTCAGATCAGACGTATTGTGCCCCCATCAGACCTCAGATCAGCAGAATGTGCCCCCATCAGACCTCAGATCAGCAGAATGTGCCCATATCAGACCTCAGATCAGCGTATTGTGCCCCATCAGACCTCAGATCAGCGTTATTGTGCCCCCATCAGAACCTCAGGTCAGCGTATTGTGCCCCATCAGACCTCAGATCAACGTATTGTGCCCCCATCAGACCTCAGATCAGCCGTATTGTGCCCCATCAGACCTCAGATCAGCGTATTGTGCCCCCATCAGACCTCAGGTCAGCTATTTGTGCCCCATCAGACCTCAGATCAACGTATTGTGCCCCCATCAGACCTCAGATCAGCGTATTGTGCCCCCATCAGACCTCACATCAGCGTATTGTGCCCCATCAGACCTCAGATCAGTGTATTGTGCCCCCATCAGACCTCAGATCAGCAGAATGTTGCTCCCATCAGTCCTCACATCACCCTACTGTGCCCCCATCAGACCTCAGATCAGCCGTATTGTGCCCCCATCAGACCTCAGATCAGCATATTGTGCCCCCATCAGACCTCACATCAGCCTACTGTGCCCCATCAGACCTCAGATCAGCGTATTGTGCCCCCATCAGACCTCAGATCAGCGTATTGTGCCCCCATCAGACCTCACATCAGCGTATTGTGCCCCCATCAGACCTCACATCAGCCTACTGTGCCCCATCAGACCTCAGATCAGCGTATTGTGCCCCATCAGACCTCAGATCAGCGTATTGTGCCCCCATCAGACCTCAGATCAGCAGAATGTGCCCCCATCAGTCTTCACATCACCCTACTGTGCCCCCATCAGACCTCAGATCAGCGTATTGTGCCCCCATCAGACCTCAGATCAGCGTATTGTGCCCCCATCAGACCTCAGATCCATCCCCCAGACCTCACATGAGCCTACTGTGCCCCCATCAGACCTCACATCAGCCTACTGTGCCCCATCAGACCTCAGATCAGCGTATTGTGCCCCATCAGACTTCAGATCAGCGTATTGTGCCCCCATCAGACCTCACATCAGCCTACTGTGCCCCCATCAGGACCTCATAATCAGCCCACCCAGCCACATAAGATTAAAATAAAAAACCTTTCTTACCTGTCCCGCGCTGTGGCTGCCCTCCGGTCTGGCGCTCCACTGTCTTCCCTGGCCGACGCGCACTATGACCTGATGCTGCGCACAGGTAAGAAAGGTTTTTTATTTTAATCTTATGTGGCTGGCTGGGTGGGCACTTGTACTCGCCTGATAGTTTTAAAGTCATCCTTGCTGGGCCCCCCCTGAGTCACTGGGCCCGGAGCCGTCGCCCCCCCCTGCCCCCCCGGTAGCTACGCCTCTGAGGCTAGTGCTACATGGCAACACTGGTCACATAGCACATGACCAGTGTCGCTGTGCAGCCCTAGCCTAACACATACACATACATTCTCCTCTCCCAGTTGCCCTGCACCATACCCCTCTCTGCTATGAGGAAGGGAACATACCTGCAGAAGGCTGCCACGCCTTCTCCTTCTGGTCTGGTCCCCCTATTTCCGGGGCGGGTGCTGCACATGTCACTCATACGCATAATGCGCCACTGGCCCAGGGACAACGAGGACAAGCTGGCAGTGTGGGAAGCACCATATTACACAGGCTGGTGGGCCCTGTGTTGTGGGCCCTTCCTTTCATGAATTAAGGACGCAGAGTCCAAATCTTACGACATGTTGATGGGGCCCAGCAATAGAATCATTTAGTACTGCTCTCAGGGCCCAAAGCAGCTACTTCCCTGATATATACGCCACTGATGCCAGTCTTAGGCCCAGTTCACACAACTGACTTTTTGCTGTGGTTTTTTGATGCAACTTTTTTTAACCAATGGTGTTCACTTCAATACAAAGCTGAATTTTCATCTTGAGGTTTTTGCAGATCTGTGCAAAAAAAAAATGCAAGAAAAATGCACAAAAACCACATGGACTTACAAGGAGCTTTTTTTGTGCTTCCCATTCATTTCAGTGGGAGGTTCAGCACTGATTCTGCTGCTTCTTTTTTTATAGGTGTAAAAAAATCAAGTGCTGCTTCCCATTGAAATGTATGGAAGGCTGTTTTGAGATGTTTTTTGGAGCTGATATTGTGGCAGCTCATAAGCTGTGTTTACATCAGATTTTTGCCCCAGGGTTCAGTGTTTACACGTGACTTATACGTCACACAGTGGCCTCAGACAGGCGTTACACAGTGGCATCTGTCACCATAGACTGCCATTGTAAAAGAAAGCAGATCCGTTTAACATATATGTGTTTTGTTACTGGACTATGCAGGATGGAAAAGCATAGTATACTAGGGATTTGCTTCCTTTTTTCCACACATACAGTATATATTAACCCCTTAAGGACCTCTGCCGTACATGCACGGTGGAAGTCCGGTCCCTAAAGATGGCGCCCGTTCGCATGTGTAGCGGGCGCCATAGCCGCCGGGTTTTTGCTATTTTAAATAGCAGACACTCGCGGCACATGTATGCGATCAGCCATAAGGCTGATCGCATACATTTTCCCCTTCAGATGCCATGGTCAAATGTGACCACGGCATCTGAGCAGCCCGGGACAGGAAGTCTCGCGCTTCCGGTCTGGTAACAACGTTCCCCGGCTGAGATAGGGGAATCTGTTACTTTGCTGAAATAGTCCCTTTGCCTCAAGCAGGCTCTGGACCCTATTTCAGGTAAATACCAAAAATGGCCACTAGGTGGCAGCAATGGATCATGCTAAAGTGTTCTTTGATGTCTATATAGCCATCAAAGAACACTATGGGCAATCTGATGATTGCCAGTTATTGTCACCCAAGGTGACTTAAAAAAAAGTAAAAAAAAGTTTTTGTAAATATAAAAAAATAAAAAAAATATAAAAGTTCAAATCACCCCCCTTTCCTTAAAATATAAATAAAAATACTTAACCAATAAAAAAAATAAACATGAATGGCATCGTCACGTGTGAAAATGCCCATAAAAGTAAAATATAACAATATTAATGGCATACGAAAAATGGCGTAACGGGGGAAAAAAAAAACACCCAATTCGCCATTTTTTGCCACTTCAACTCCCCAATAATTTTTTTAATAAAAAGTAACACAGTCCTGTACACATAATTACAAAAAAGTTATAGGGGTCAGAATATGGTGATACATTTTTTTCCCCCTCAAAGGTGTGGTATCGTTGTAACCGTGCTGACCTGGAGAATGAAGATAACAGGTCAATTTTACTACAGTAAAAAAAATAATGCACTATAACAATAGATGCAAACAACATATGGACTAAGCCCTCACTCTATTGATAAAATCTGAGACTCTTAGCCAATACATTTTGATCAAAGCTCATCTGTGCCCACCTACCCAGCGTAAAATGTGATATGATAGTAAAATTTGCGGAATTTTCTTCCTTGAATTTCTAAATGTAGACTTGCACATCCGCACATTTTACTATCATATCGTGCACACAGTGTCAGAATCGTGTTTTTTCCCAATTCTACCCCATTTGGAAATTTTATTTCAGCTTCCCACTACATGTAAATGTAAATGACGCCATTAGAAAGTACAACTTGTCCCGCAAAAAATATGCCCTCATAAAGCTATGTGAAAACATAAAAAAAGTTAGGACTATGGGAAGCTGGGGAGTGAAAAATGAAAACACAAATATGGAAAATCCCAGGGTCCTGAAGGGGTTAAATGTGGGACAAAAATGTAATGTTAACTAGTAGCGCATTGTACATAGTTGTTGAAACAAACATACTCGCCTGCTCCCCGCTTCCCCGCTCTGTGATCTACCAGTACCCGTTCTGAAAACGTTTCGGTGGATGGGGGTCACATGACTGGCTTCATAACGATGTGTCCCCAAGTAGCACATGGGGGCCCAGGGGACTGTGGCATCAGATGGGAAGGGGGGCGTAGAGGATAGGGCATCAGGTGAGTAGGGGACCAAGAGAACTGGGGGCATCAGATGAGTAGTGGCCCCAAGGGACTGGGGGCATCAGATGAGTATGGGCCCCAGGGGACTGGGGGCATCAGATGAGTAGAGGTCCCATGGGACTGTGGCATCAGATGGGTAGGGGGCCTAGAGAGCTGTTGCATCAGATGAATAAGGGCCCCAGGGGACTGAGGGCATCAGATGAATAGGGGCCCCACAGGACTGTGGCATCAGATTGATAGGGGGCCTAGAGAGCTGTGGCATCAGATGATTGGGGCCCCATGAGAATGCGGGCATCAGATAAATAGGGGCCCCATGGGACTGTGGCATCAAATGGGTAGGGGGTCTAGACAGCTGTGGCATCAGATGAGTAGGGGCCCGCAGGACTGTGTGTGGGGGTGCGGAGCACAGGACAGCAGATAAGATGCAGGCCAGCTAGTGCTGGCATGGTTACACCTAGAATGTATGGGCTCCTGAGAGTGACAGGCACAAGCTCTCCTTTCTGCAGCTCTTCCTGTCACTGTTCAGTCTCCCCTCTCCCTCCTGTTATTGCTGACTACAGAACAGTCTCTGTAGCAGAAGCTGGGCTGTACTAATAATACAGGAGGGGAGACAGGATCTCCCTGTAGCACACTTTACTGAGCCCTGGCTGCACTATTAAAGGGGTATTCCCATCTGAGACAATGAGGGCATCTTGCTAGGATATGCCCCCATTGTCTGATAGGTGCCACCACTGGGACTCGCACCTACACCAAGAATGGAGCGGGGAGGTGGTGGTTGGAGGACCCCAAGTTTCCCCAAGTCTGGCCACCACCAAGTGCGCTCCCCATAGAAGTGAACGGGAGCAACCCCAAAACATTCTTCAAATACATAAATGCAAAAAAAACAAGGTCAGAACATGTAGGATCCCTATATAATGGTAACGGGGTGTTGGTCACTGGGGATTTAGAGAAGGCAGAGCTCCTAAATGTTTTTTTTTTAGTTCTGTAAATACAAAAGACAGGTGGGGGTGGTGAGGGTGTGCCACTAGTGGAAATACTTAAAATAACATACTTACCTGGATAACTGTAGATATGGCCCTTAATATGCTAAAAAAATTAAAGGTGAACAAGGCCCCAGGTCTAGATGGATTACATCCTATAGTTCTAGGAGCTCAGTTCAGGTATTTCTTTGCCTCTGTTCATAATATTTACAGATTCTTTAATGACATGCATTGTACCAAGAGACTGGCAAAAGGCGAATGTGGGTCCCATTTTCAAAAAGGGTGATAGGTCTTCACCAGGAAATTATAGACCAGTAAGCTTAACATCCATAGTGGGAAAAAATTTTGAGGGGCTTCTACTGGATTACATACAGGATTATGTAACTGTCAATAATATAATAAGTGATAGCCAACATGGTTTTACTAAGAACAGAAGCTGTCAAACTAACCTGATTTGTTTTTATGAGGAGGTGAGTAGAAGCCTGGACAGAGGAAAGGCTGTTAATACTGTGTTTTTGGACTTTGCAAATGCGTTTGATACTGTCCCTCACGGACAACTAATGGGTAAATTGAGGTCTATTGATTTAGAAAATATAATTTGTAATTGGATTAAAAATTGGCTTCACGATCGTATCCAAAGAGTTGTGGTCAATGATTCCTACTCTGAATGATCCCCGGTTATAAGTGGTGTTCCCCAAGGTTCTGTGCTGGGTCCGCTATTATTTAAGTTATTAATTAATGAGATAGAGAATGGGATCAATAGGGTTGTTTCTATTTTTGCAGATGACATCAAACTTTGTAATACAGTCCAGCCTATGGACAATGTTAATAAGTTACAAGCTGACTTGGACAAACTTACTGTTTTGGCCTCCAAATGGCAAATGAGGTTCAATATAGATAAATGTAAAGTTATGCACTTGGGGGCGAACAGGGGCGTGCTGGAGGGCACATGCTCCCCGGGCCGGTGGATGTCAGGGCGCAGATGCAGATACAATTGTGCCTGCAGCAGCCAGCGCCGGCGGACGTTCCTTGGGAGCAGACCCACCAGAAGAGGCCGGGTCTGCATCGTGGGACCGCGACGGGACAGGTAAGTATAAACTGCCCTCCCCCTATACTCTCTATATGCAGCACTAACCCTAATACTGGCCCCTGCCTCCCTATTACTGACCCCCAATACTTGCCCTGCCTTACCCTAACCCTAATACTGGCCCCTGCCCACCTAGTACTGACCACCAATACAGGCCCTGCGTTACCCCTAACCCTAAAGCTCCATTCACACGACCGTATGTATTCCATGTCCATATAAAAACGGAACGGAAGACATACGGAATGTCTTCCGTAGTGTTCCGCATTTTTGCGGACCCATTGACTTTTAATGGGCTACGGACGTGTTTTGCGGCCAAGTATAGGACATGTTTCCTTTTTTTTGCAGGAGAACTTCCGTAATATACGGATGCGGAATGCACACGGTGTGCATTCCGCATTTTTTTCTCCTATGGAAAAATGAATGGGTCTGTATGGTTCCGCATCTTATCCACAAAAATGCGGATAAGATACGGAAATGAACATACGGTCGTGTGAATGGGGCCTAATACTGGCCCCTGACCCCCAATACTGACCCTGCATTGACCCATAACCCTAATATAGGCCCCTGACCCCTAATACTGGCCCTGCCTGACCCCTAACCCTAGTACTGGCCCCTGACCTCTAATACTGGCCTCTGACCTCTTATATTGGCCCCTGACCCCTACCCTATTACTGACCTCTAACCTTGGACCCCTAACCCTGATACTAGCCCCTTACCCCCTAGTACTGACCCGTAATACTGGCCCTGCCTGACCCCTAATACTGGCCCTGTCTCACCCCTAACCCTAGTACTGGCCCCTGACCTCTAATACTGGCCCCTGACCCCTACCCTAGTACTGACCTCTAACCCTGGACCCCTAACCCTAATATTGACACCTAATCCTGTCCCTAACCCTAATATTCACTGCTAACCCTAATACTGACCCCTAATACTTTCCCTAACTTTAATACTATGCCATACTGACCCGTAACCCTACTACTGACCCCTAACCCTGAGGCTACATTCACATGACCATATGTGTTTTGAGGTCCACAAATTGCGGATCCACAAAACACCGATACTGGCCGTATGCGTTCCACATTTTGTGGAACACACATGTCCAGCCCTAAGATAGAAATGCCTGTTCTTGTCTGCGATTGCGGTCAAGAATAAAACATACTCTATCTTTTTTTGCGGGGCTTGCGGAACGGAACCACGGATTTGCCCCAGTACTGGCCCCTAACTTATACTGACCCTAATCCCAATACTGTCCCTAAGGGTGCATTCAGACGACAGTATTTCTGAGTCTGAATCCGTTCCACAATATTGCCGAACGGGTGCGGACCCATTCATTTCAATGGGGCCGCAAAAGATGCGGACAGCACACCATGTACTGTCCGCATACATAGTTCCGTTCCCCTCAAAAAAATATACAGCATATGTCCTATTCTTATCCGCAAGAATAGGCATTTCTATATAGGGCTGGCACTGTGCGTTCCGCAAAATGTGGAACGCACAAGGCCAGTATTTGTGTTTTGCGGATCCACAATTTGGGGACTGCAAAACACTTTCGGTTGTCTGAATGTAGCTTTATGCTAATACTACGCCTAACCTTAATACTGACCCTTAACCTCAATACTGACCCCTAACCCTAATACTGACCCCTAACCCTAATACTGGCCCTTAACTCTAACACAGTGACCATAATATATGACTGTCCACATATATTTGTACGCACTACATCTTTTATACCTCACACCTGACATATACACACAGAGTACTAATACGTTAGGTACAAGGTATAATAGATGCAGTGGGTAAACGTATAGTATATACAGAAGTGTACTGATATGTGAGGTATCAGGTATAATAGATGCAGTGTGTACAGATATATAGTATATACAGCAGTGTCCTGATATGTGAGGTACGAGGTATAATACATGCAGTGTGTACAGGTATATAGTATACAACGCAGTGTACTCATGTGAGGTATGAGGTGTAAATTATTCATCGCATCTGCCATGTCAGTACACTGCTGTATATATATGTGTACATACTGCATCTATTATACCTCGTACCTCACATATCAGTACACTGCTGTATATAATATATATCTGTACACACTGCATGTATTATAAAAGTATAATAGATGCAGTGTGTACAGGTATATAGTATATACAGCAGTGTACTGACATGGGAGGCGCAATGAATAATTTACACCTCGTACCTCACATGAGTACACTGCTTTGTATACTGTATACCTGTACACACTGCATGTATTATACCTCGTACCTCACATATCAGGACTCTGCTGTATATACTATATCTCTGTACATGGTGCATCTATTATACCTCATACCTCACATATTAGTACACTGCTGTATATACTATATATCTGTACACACTGCATCTATTATACGTCGTACTTCGTATATCAGTACACTGCTGTATATTGTATATATCTGTATATACTGCATATATTATAAAAGTATAATAGATGCAGTGTGTACAGATATATAATATATACAGCAGTGTACTGATATGTGAGGTACTAGGTATAATAGATGCAGTATATACAGATATATAGTATTTACAGCAGTGTACTGATATGTGAGGTACGAGGTATAATAGATGCAGTGTGTACAGATATATAGTATATACAGCAGCGTACTGGTATGTGAGGTACGAGGTATAATAGATGCAGTGTGTACAGATATATAGTATATACAGCAGTGTACTGATATGTGAGGTATGAGGTATAAGAGATCCAGTGTGTACAGGTATATAGTATACACAGCAGTGTACTGATATGTGAGGTACGAGGTATAATAGATCCAGTGTGTACAGGTATATAGTATATACAGCAGTGTACTGATATGTGAGGTACGAGGTATAATAGATGCATTGTGTACAGATGTATAGTATATACAGCAGTGTACTGATATGTGAGGTACGAGGTATAATAGATGCAGTGTGTACAGATATATAGTATTCACAGCAGTGTACTGATATGTGAGGTACGAGGTATAATAGATGCAGTGTGTACAGATATATAGTATATACAGCAGCGTACTGATATGTGAGGTACGAGGTATAATAGATCCAGTGTGTACAGATATATAGTATATACAGCAGTGTACTGATATGTGAGGTACGAGGTATAAGAGATCCAGTGTGTACAGGTATATAGTATACACAGCAGTGTACTGATATGTGAGGTACGAGGTATAATAGATCCAGTGTGTACAGGTATATAGTATATACAGCAGTGTACTGATATGTGAGGTACGAGGTATAATAGATGCATTGTGTACAGATGTATAGTATATACAGCAGTGTACTGATATGTGAGGTACGAGGTATAATAGATGCAGTGCGTACAGATATATAGTATACACATCAGTGTACTGATATGTGAGGTACGAGGTATAATAGATGCAGTATATACAGATATATAGTATATACAGCAGTGTTCTGATATGTGAGGTACGAGGTATAATAGACGCTGTGTGTGCAGATATATAGTATATACAGCAGTGTACTGATATGTGAGGTACAAGGTATAATCGATCCAGTAAGAGCAGTGAGACTATGGAACTCTCTGCCTGAGGAGGTAGTGATGGTAAGTTCAGTAAAAGAGTTCAAGAGGGGCCTGGATGTATTTCTGGAGTGTAATAATATTACAGGTTATAGTTACTAGAGATGGGTCGTTGATCCAGGGAGTAATTCTGATTGCCTGATTGGAGTCGGGGAGGAATTTTTTTTCCCTAAAGTGGGGAAAATTGGCTTCTACCTCACAGGGTTTTTTTTGCCTTCCTCTGGATCAACTTGTAGGAAAACAGGCCGAACTGGATGGACAGATGTCTTTTTTTGGCCTTATAAACTATGTTACTATGTTACTATGTTACCAGGGGCGTAGCTATAGGGGAAGCAGGGGAAGCGACTGCTTTGGGGCCCAGACCCACAAGGGGCCCCCCTAAGGAGGAAGACTAAAAGATTTTATTGTCAGGGGCCCCTCAACAGTATTATACAGTGACGTTATATACAGTGACACTGTAAGAGTTTGAGTTAAATCTTGATTAGCCACAGGAGTAGGGGTTGCACGTGAGTTGGGGGGTTGCAAAGAAGTTGCTGGGGGCCCGTTCAAAAATTTGATGTGGGGCCCAGTCAGTTGTAGTTACGCCACTCTATGTTACAGTGTGTACAGACATATATTATATACACTGCTGTATATACGCTATATACCCACTGCATCTAGCTTGTCATGTGACCGTTAGCAACTTGTAGCCAGTGACGTCTCACCCACTGCATTCTAGCTTTTACCAAGTTTTATAATACAGTGTGTGTACGCTGTATTCAGGGGGCACTCAGAAGAGGCACTATACATAAAGGGGGCACACTGAAGGGGCACTATACACAAAGGGGCACATATAAGAGGCACAATACATAAAGGGGGCACTACAGAGTATGTGGCACTATATACAGAGGGCACAGAGTATGTGGCGCTACTATTGGGGGCCTTGTGTGTAGCACTAATGCTGCTGTTATATTCAGGGCACAGCATGTGGCACTAAGATGAGTTTGTGTCAGTATGCAGGATGCCAATGTGTTGGTAAAGCGTGAAGCTGAAAAGATCTTCTCGGCAAAATCTGCAGAGCTGAATTGTGGCCGGGAGATGTCATCTTGGTGGTCTGAACCAGATGGGGAAGAACTCAGGAGAAGACGTCACCTGTAAGTCACTAAATGGAAGCGATTATTCTGCTACTGACTGTGTATGATGGAAGCTGTAGTCACCTGGATGATCTACAGCTGATGATGGGTGGTAGCATGCTGTTTTGCACATCAACAACTCCCAGCATCCCTTTACACTTGTTCAGGCCATACTGGGAGCTGTAGTTTCATGCCGTACAAGGTCATATGGCGAGGGCTGACCTGACTACTCAGATGGTATCTGTACTAAACATTTAAAATCTGGTGCTGTATTTATGTATTAAACTTGGTTCTGGTGCTGTATTTATGTATTGAACTTGGTTCTGGTGCTGTATTTATGTATTGAACTTGGTTCTGGTGCTGTATTTATGTAGAGAACTTGGTTCTGGTGCTGTATTTATGTAGAGAACATGGTTCTGGTGCTGTATTTATGTAGAGAACTTGGTTCTGGTGCCGTATTTATGTAGAGAACTTGGTTCTGGTGCTGTATTTATGTAGAAAACTTGGTTCTGGTGATGTATTTATGTAGAAAACTTGGTTCTGGTGATGTACTTACGTAGAGAACTTGGTTCTGGTGATGTATTTATGTAGAGAACTTGGTTCTGGTGATGTATTTATGTAGAGAACTTGGTTCTTGTGATGTATTTATGTAGAGAACTTGGTTCTGGTGCTGTATTTATGTAGAAAACTTGGTTCTGTTGATGTATTTATGTAGAGAACTTGCTTCTGGTGCTGTATTTGACTTATGGGTTTGGTTCTGGTGCTGTATTCATGCAGTGAACTTGGTTCTGGTGCTGTGTTTGACTTCTAGGTTTGGTTCTGGTGCTGTGTGTATGTAGTGATTTTGGTTCTTGCTCTGTATTTTTGTGTTAAACATACATCTAATGCCATACGTCTAATACTATCCATTCACATTTTCGTTTGGGTCACAGATTCTGTTAAAAAGGAGCATGCAAGACTTTTTTGTCCGGTAAAGGAGCAGCATCCTTAGCAGACCCCATTATAGTCAATGGAGTCTCTTCAGCTCAGGAGTTGGTAAATCAGGTCCCTCTAATCATCAGGCTGTTGCTAGGGACTCATGTATCTGGGATCCAACATGAAAACACAACTAGCTGGCGCATTTAACGATGTAAAGCCCATTTACCTATACCGCCTTTATATGGTAGGCGGAGTTAAACAGGTTAAGGTTGGGTGGCTACACATGGGCCAGTGCTGTGTGCTTGCCCCCCAGGCTAAAATTTGCCAGCCAGCCCCTGGGGGCAAATAATCTGCATGCAGCATATGTCTAGGGGGAGTAAAACTGGGAGAGTCACTTGTTGAGAAGGATCTGGGTGTATAAGGAGATCATAGACTAAATAACAGTATGCAATGCCAGTCAGCTGCCTCTAAGGCCAACAGAATTTTGTCTTGTATTAACCCCTTCACGCCCAGCGCCGTAATAGTACGGCGCTGGGTGAAGTGGCTTAATGCCCAGCGCCGTAGTAAGATCAGAGGCGGGGGTCCGGCTACTAGGCTGTATGCGGCGGCATCGGTGAAAACACAACGATGCCGGCGCACTAACCCTTTATGTGCCGCAGTCAGCGATGACCGCGGCACATGCGGGCGTAAAGGGGTTGCCATCGGGTCCCCGCACTGCTGTGACGGGGACCCGATGGCTTAGATGGCAGCCCGATGCCTTCCTTAGGCATCCGGCTGCCATCTACGGAAGCCTGTGAGATCCAGCCCCCTGGATCTCACAGGCAGAAGGCTGTAAGTGTATTACTGTGTGCAATACACTTACAGCCAATGCATTACAATACAGAAGTATTGTAATGCATTGTGCAGGGGATCAGATCCCCAAAAGTAAAAACAATGTGAAAAAAGAGTTAGAAAAAAGTTACAAAATAAACTGTAAAAAAAATAATAATAATAATAAAGTTTCAAGTAAAAAAAAAAAAGCACCCTTTTCCAAAAATAAAGTTAAAAAAAATTTGAAAAAAAAGGGAAAAAAGAAAAGTATACATATTAGGTATCACCGCGTCCGTATCGACCGGCTCTATAATAATAAATAAATATTACATGATCCACCCTGCCAGGTTAACACAGTAAAAAACAAAACAAAAAAAACAGTGCCAAAACAGCCATTTTTTGGTCACGTTCCCTCACAAAAAGTGTAATAGCCGTATTTTCCCCAAAATGTTACCAATCAAATCGTCATCTTCTCCCACAAAAAATGAGACCCTACCTAAGACAATCTCCCAAAAAATAAAAAAAATATGGCTCTCAGAAAATGGCAACACAAAAAAATTTTATTCTGTTCAAAAATGCATCTAATGTGTAAAACTTACAAAAAAAAAAAAAAAGTTAGACATATTGGGTATTGCCGTGTCCGTAACAACCTGCTGTATAAAAATATTACATGAGATGGCTCCCCCAGGTGAATGCTGTAAAAAAAATATTAAAAAACTATTCCAAAACAGCCATTTTTTTCCCTCTTGCCTCACAAAAAGCGTAATAGCAGGCGATCAAGAAGGCGTATTTACCCCAAAATGGTACCAATCAAACCGTCATCTCATCCTGCAGAAATTGCTACCCTACCAAAGACAATCACCCAAAAAATAAAAAAATATCTGGCTCTCTGAAAATGGCAACACAAAAACAAGATTTAATTCTGTTCAAAAATGCATCTAATGTGTAAAACTTAACAAAAATAAAAATAATAGACATATTGGGTATCGCCGTGTCCATAACAACCTGTCGACAGAACTTTGTTTTCCGTCCAGCATAACGGCAACCAGACAAATCTGTTATGCTTTCCCATAGGCTTCTATTATGATGGATTAAAACGGAATGCCTCTTAAAGGTGTCCGTTTTGATTTCCGTCCTAGGAATTCCGTTATTTTCCGTTATAACGATGTTATAATGGAAAGTTAGAACGGAATCCCTAACGGTGATGTGAACGAGCCCTAAGTCAGGTTCTTGTTAGCTCATCATGTCAGGAGGAGGAACAGAGTGAGGAAGTGGAAGAGGAGGTGGTGGACGCTGACCCAACTTGGGAAGGTGGCAAGCCGAGCGAGGACAGCAGTACAGAGGGGGAGGGATCCGCAGCACCGCAACAGGCTGGAAGAGGCAGTGGGGTGGCAAAAGGGAGAAGGCAGGCCACGCCAACCAGGTTCCCCGGAGCAGCCCCTTGCAGCAAGCTCCCTTGCCAAGGGTTAGGTGTTCTGCAGTCTGGCGTTTTTTTGAGGAAAGTGCTGACGATAAACGGTTTGTAATTTGAAATCTGTGCCGTACCAAGATGAGCAGGGCTGTAAACACCAGCAACCTGACCACCACCAGCATGATCCGCCAC
This sequence comes from Rhinella marina, assembly GCA_900303285.1. Classification (NCBI taxonomy): domain Eukaryota; kingdom Metazoa; phylum Chordata; class Amphibia; order Anura; family Bufonidae; genus Rhinella; species Rhinella marina. The sequence continues at coordinate 34,468 of ONZH01020478.1, forward strand.
ATGTCAGCAAAGCACCCTAAAAGGTGGGCCGAATGCCTGGGTCCATGATCTGTGTCTGCAGGTCACACCACTGCCTCCTCTTCCCCTCTATTACCTGATGTCCAAGACGCAGGCCCAGATGCCTCCCGCCGTGCACTTGGACCGTCGCAAGAACCAGTATGTCCTTACCCCAGGCATTTGAACGCAAGCGCAAATACCCTACCACCCACCCACAGGCTATAGCTCTAAACGCCCAACTTTCTAAATTGCTGGCCCTGGAAATGTTGCTGTTTAGGCTGGTGGACACCAAGGCTTTTTGCAGAATGATGGCGGCGGCTGTCCCTCGTTACGCAGTCCCCAGCCGCCACTATTTTTCCCTGTGTGCCGTCCCCGCCTTACACCAGCATGTGTCCAGAAACATAACCCATGCCCTGACCAACGCAGTTACTAGCAAAGTCCACTTAACATATAGATATATGTGTGGTGGCTCACCTACTTCAGAAATGGAACGAAGGTGCTCCTATTAGGAGACCTACCCCTAGTCTCAGAACAAAAAATTAATTTGAATGCTATTGTTAATGGGCACACTCCTCATCTGGTGTATTGTGTTCTTGTAAATGGTGATATATTTCTTATATCAATCAGATGGTCATAGGAACCAGATATGTTAGTTTATATCAGATGTTAGTATGGGCCATGCTATATAAATAGATAAATTTCACTGCTCTAT
>ONZH01020479.1:0-32049 GCA_900303285.1 Rhinella marina
TGAACTGTATCATTCCTTTGTGTCCCATCTGAGACTACTATTATGGATGTTGAGCCAGGTACTTGAAGTTGGGATTTTATTGCTCCAGGCAGGGACAAAATTCCTGTCTTAACTATTGGCTTATCAAAATCAGTGTTCATACACTATGCAGGTACAGAGACACTAAAGCTAAGGCACCTGTGGCCTACTATTGGTCAGTGTGGCTGCATAGCTCAGCATAAAGGTATTCCTTATTTTGTGTTTCAGATTCCTTATACCCACTGCTATGGCATTAGCAACAATTGGCCAGTTGTTAGAGTACAAAACAAGCAGTCACTTACTGAAGAAATATCTTTCAGACTATTGTGTCATAGAAGTCTTGCTATATTAAGTAAAAGCTGGCCACCTGCCAGCTGATACTGTCGCCCAACAGACGTGTTTGTATATCACTTGATACTTGCCCCGACTAGCCTAAAGGTCCACTTAAAGGGATTCTGTCAACAGGATTTGGCCTATAAAGTTATTCACACTACCGGATTGTGCTCATTGCGGTGAATGTAAAAAGTTATTCTTATTGATCCCAGAGATGTATTTTATGTAAAAAAAAAAATCGCTTTTTGTGATATGCAAATTACTTACATAAGGAGCCCAAGGGGATGTGTCCAGCGCCATTGGAGCTCGGCCACGCCGCAACTGTTGGAGCCCAGCGCCACCCACCTCATTATTATTCACTGCAAATCTTCAAGCAGCCTTCCTCCGGCAACAGCATAATCCCGCGCAGGCACAGTACCTCAAACAGTCTGCGCCCGTGCGGTCTACTGGCATCGGCATCAAGGAGATCAGTGCGCATGCGCCTGCGCGGGATTACGCTGGTGCCAGAGGAAGGCTGCTTGAAGATTTGCAGTGAATAATAATGAGATGGGCGGTGCTGGGCTCCAACAGTTGCGGCGTGGCCGGGCTCCAACGGCGCTGGGCACATCCCTTTCGCTCTTGACTGAGTCTGCTCCTGAGACAAGTGACTGAGCTAAGTGACCTGTGGAGTTATAAGAGATTGTAAAAAAGTTTGCAGTAAGTACTTTATTCTTGTTAATTGATTGCTGTTTTGTAACTGGGATGGATAGCAAGATTGAAAGTTTTCAACAGTGCACAGTCTGCCACATGTATGAACAACAGGAGCAGCAGTTCCTGAGTGAATACCGCTGTGGTAGATATAAGCATGTTGCCAATCTGGAGGCTCGCATTAGAGATCTGGAGAAGCATATTGCAACACTGAGGGAAACAAGAGATCTTGAGAGGGGCCTGCTTCTCACAGAACAGGCAGTTATGGGGTCTTTTATGGAGGGTGTTGAGAAAAATCAGGAGGCCCATGTAAGGAGTTGGGTTAACCCGAATAGAGGGAGTGGCAAGGGGTCTAGGAAAAGGAAGGCCAGTCCTGCTTCTGTGCACCCAAGCAAAATTGCCAAGTTAGGTGATGATGCGAGGGTGTCAGTCTCAGAAATGGCAACCCTAGTGGATACTGGTCTCCCTAACAGCCGGGGGAACAGTCCATCTAGTAGTGGGGGGGATGGTAAAGCAGGCAGGCCGAGACAGCTAGTACTGGTATGGGATTCCATAATCAGGAAGACGGATAGAATAATTTGTAGCCAAGAACGCCTCAACCGAATGGTTTGCTGTCTCCCTGGTGCCAGGGTTTGGCATGTGGTGGAACGGGTGGACAAATTACTGGGAGGGGCTGGGGATGACCAAGCTGTCGTGGTCCATGTGGGAACCAACGACAGAATAAATGGTAGGTGGAGGTCTGTTAAGAATAATTATAGAGAACTAGGAGCCAAGCTGAAGGGATGGACCTCCAAGGTTGTATTCTCAGGAATACTGCCTGTGCCATGCGCATCGCAGGACAGACAGTGGGAGCTGAGGGAGTTGAATGCATGGCTCAAGTCTTGGTGTAAGGGAGAAGGGTTCGGGTTCTTAGAGCACTGGGCTGATTTTTCATTGGGGTACAAATTGTATTCTGCGGATAAATTGCACCTGAATGGAAGAGGGGCTGCTGTGCTGGGGGAGAGAATCCTAGAGGGGGTGGCTGAGTTTTGAAGCTAGGGATGTGGGGGGGAGGACAAGCAGAAAATAAAGCAAAGCATGCAGTGGTAGATAGGTTAGAGAGTGGTCAGAACATAGTGGTGGGTGGAGAAGTGGACCACGGGGGGAGGATAACAGCAGTGGATAAGGAGATCCATGTGTTACAAATCAGCAGAAAAAACATGTCTAGTCAGAAAACATCAATAAATTACATTTCTAAACCTAAATGTACAAAAACACATGGTAATTTAAAGTGTATGTTCACAAATGCCAGAAGTCTAGCAGGCAAAATGGCTGAGCTTGAGGTCATGGTACTGGAGGAGGAAATTGATATAGTTGGAGTTGCTGAGACATGGCTGGACTCTTTGCATGACTGGGCTGTCAATCTCCAGGGTTATACTCTGTTACGGAGGGATAGGGAGAATAGGAAAGTAGGAGGAATATGTCTGTATGTCAGAAGTAGTATAAAAGTAAGTATGAAGGAGACAATAGTGGGTGATGATTGTGTGTATGCAGAATCCGTGTGGGTGGAATTACAAGGGGAGATTAACAATGAAAGAATTATTTTTGGTGTAATTTATAGACCCCCAAACATCACTGAGGAGATAGAGGATCAGCTGCATAGACAAATAGAGTGGGATACCCAGGCGTGTACAATAGTGATAATGGGAGATTTTAACTTCCCTGGTATTGATTGGGGTCATGGATCGGCTTCAACTGCAAAGGAGAGAAATTTTCTTAACTTATTGCAAGATAATTTTCTGGGCCAGTTTGTAGAAGGACCAACAAGAAGTGATGCACTGTTGGATCTGGTTATATCTAACAATGCAGAAATAGTTGAGGAGGTAATTGTTCGGGAAAACCTTGGTAATAGTGACCACAATATAGTTACTTTTATCCTAAAGTGTAGAAAGCATAAACATGCTGGGAGATCAAAAACATTTAATTTTAAAAAGGCCAATTTCCCAGGGTTACGGGCCACACTCCAGGACATAGACTGGGAGCAGCTGTTGTCAAGTAGTGACACAGATGATAAATGGGAGACCTTCAAATCTACACTGGGTAACTATACTGAAACATTTATTCCTAGGGGGAACAAATACAAACGCTTAAAATTAAACCCTGCGTGGCTTAATGTGGATGTTAAAAGGGCAATACATGAAAAACAAAGGGCATTTAAAATATACAAATCAGAGGGGTCTGCCATAGCCTTTAATAACTACAAATGGGTTAATAAAGATTGTAAAAGGACTATAAAAGCAGCAAAAGTTCAAAATGAAAGGCTGGTGGCCAGTGATAGCAAAACCAATCCCCAAAAATTCTTCAAATATATAAATGCAAAAAAACCTAGGTCAGAGCATGTAGGACCTCTAAATAATAGTGATGGGGAATTGATTACTGGGGATCAGGAAAAGGCGGAGCTACTGAATGAGTTCTTTAGTTCTGTATATACACATGACAAGGTGGGAGCTGCTGTCGGTAGAATAAGTGCTGGTGATACTTCATGTAATATACTCAACTGGTTCAATATAGATATGGTCAAAGCTAAGTTGAACAAAGTAAAGGTGAATAAGACTCTAGGACCAGATGGGTTACACCCAAGAGTTCTTAAGGAACTTAGTTCAGTAATTTATTTGCCCTTGTATATAATATTTGAAGATTCTCTGGTGACTGGCATAGTGCCGAGGGACTGGCGTAAAGCATATGTGGTGCCCATCTTCAAGAAGGGCTCTAGGTCATCCCCGGGGAATTACAGACCGGTGAGCTTAATGTCCATTGTGGGGAAACTTTTTGAGGGTCTAATAAGGGACTATATACAGGAATATGTTTTGGATAATAGTATTATAAGTGATATCCAGCATGGTTTTACTAAGGACAGAAGCTGTCAGACTAACCTGATTGGTTTTTATGAAGAAGTGAGTAGAAGTCTGGATAGAGGGGCGGCTGTGGATATTGTGTATTTGGACTTTGCAAAAGTGTTTGACACGGTCCCTCATAGACGTCTGACGGGTAAATTAAGGTCGGTTGGATTAGAAAATCTACTCTGTAACTGGACTGAGAACTGGCTGAAGGAGCGTACTCAGGGATTGGTGGTGAATTATTCCTACTCTGAATGGTCCCCAGTTATAAGTGGTGTACCCCAAGGTTCAGTGCTGGGTCCACTTTTATTTAATTTATTTATTAATGATATAGAGGGAGGAATTAACAGCACTGTTTCAATTTTTGCAGATGATACTAAGCTTTGTAGTAGAGTCCAGTCTATGGAAGATGTGCAGAAGTTACAAGCTGACTTGGACACACTGAGTGTTTGGGCATCCTCTTGGCAAATGAGTTTCAATGTGGATAAATGTAAAGTTATGCATCTGGGTACTAACAACTTTCATGCCTCCTATGTCCTACGGGGAGTAACACTGGGAGAGTCACTTGTAGAGAAGGATCTGGGTGTCCTTGTAGACCATAGACTGCAGAATAGCATGCAATGTTAATCGGCTGCATCTAAGGCCAGCAGGATATTGTCATGTATTAAAAGAGGCATGGACTCGCGGGACAGATATGTCATATTACCACTGTATAAAGCATTAGTACGGCCTCATCTGGAATATGCTGTTTAGTTCTGGGCTCCAGTTTATAGGAAGGATGTCCTGGAGCTGGAAAGGGTGCAGAGATGGGCAACTAAACTGATAAGGGGCATAGAGCATCTTAGCTATGAATAAAGATTGAAGAGTTAAACTTGTTTAGTCTTGAGAAGAGACGTATAAGGGGGGACATGATCAACCAGTATAAGTATGTAAATGGACCATACAAAAAATATGGTGAAAAACTGTTCCAGGTAAAATCCCCTCAAAAGACAAGGGGGCACTGCCTCCGCCTGGAGAAGCAAAGGTTCAGACTCCAGGGGCGACAAGCCTTCTTTACTATAAGAACTGTGAATCTGTGGAACAGTCTACCACAGGAGCTGGTCACAGCAAAGACAGCTGAGGGCTTCAAAACAGGCTTAGAAAAATTCTTAGAGAAAAAGAAGGTCACCAGATATTAAGAAATGTAGAGTCATGTCTTAAGGTTACCCGTCCCCCTCCCCTTCATCACTCCTACCCGCTCCCTTGGTTGAACTTGATAGACATGTATCTTTTTTCAACCGTATTAACTATGTAACTATGTAACATCCCCTTGGGCTCCTTATGTAAGTAATTTGCATATCACAAAAAACAATTTTTTTTACATAAAATACATCTCTGGGATCAATAAGAATAACTTTTTTACATTCACCGCAATGAGCACAATCCGGTAGTGTGAATAACTTTATAGGCCATATCCTGGTGACAGAATCCCTTTAAGATCTTATATATTTATTCCAATATATATAGGAAAGTATTAGTGAATATGATGAGGGACCTCTGATGTATTCACAAAAGATCCTTATGCGTCGCAGGTCTAGTTGTCAGTGATAGAGCCAATATAATAACTGGTGAATACACCCGGTATGTTAATAACACTCGAGACCTGAGATATTTTTCCACTTGGGTGGTAAACCACTTCTTATGATTTGAATTACTAATGCTGTATTTTCCAGAGAGTCAGCACCCAAGTGGAGATATGCGCTGCGTCGCAGACCGCTACAAGGAAGGATTCCCAGCCACGGTCTGAGATCTCCCACGCTGACAATAAGTGTACCGGTGTCTCCGCTTACATGGAGACACTAAGTTAGCATTATTAGCACTGTTTGCACTGATCCCTGCCTGACTGCAATTGACCCTAATAAACACTCTGCTCCTGGTTCATGAGCTGTCTAAAATGAATCACTATAGCCCTCCCAACATGTTTCACCGCTAGATGTGGCTTCTTCAGGGAATAAGGGTTATATGCACTTTTGCTGTTGGTCAATGGTTTTAGACCAACTTTGTGATTATTGTTGATGTCCCTAGGATTCTTCTTTGGGGAACCCCTATCTAGTTTAAAATTTCTCTCAATATCTAGCACTATGTTAGAGAAGGTGCTTCCTTATCCCCCTACTGTGTGTCTAATTAACATAAATATGGATAATTTACATATGAATGTAAAAAGTGTATGTACCTTCACTTCAGCAGACTATTACTTTCGCAAGTGAGTTTTCAAGTAAACAATGAGATATTGATTTATGTGGCAAGAAATTTTTTAAAAAATATATTTTATCCAAGAAAGATGAGAAAGGGTTTTCTAGGATTTTTTAACTGATGACCACAGGATAGGTCGTTATCTGATCGGTGTTGGCCCAACACCTGAGACCCCTGCCAATCAGCTGTTTTGAGAAGAGAGTGGCTGCTTTCTGTGAGTGCCACTGCCTTCTCACTGTTTACCAAGCACAGTGCCATATATTGCATAGCGGCTGTGCTTGGTATCGTGCTCAGCCCAATTTACTAGAAAAGGGCTGAGCTGCCCCTAGGCCGCATGACTGATGAATGTGACATCATCGCCCTAGGAAAAGCAGAGTTAAAGTCGTGGCACTCACAGGAGCGCTGGTGCCTTCTCAAACAGCTGATTGACGGGGGTCCCAGGTGTCAGGCCCCCACCGATCAGATACTGATGATCTAGCTAAAGGATAGGTCAGCAGTATAAAAATCCTGGAAAACCCCTTTAAAGAAGACTGAAATGCACACCAGCGTAGCGCAAGAGAGACCATAGACTTAGATAAAACTCTGGTCTGTGATAAACCCTTGATATTGCATATTTCTTTATCTCAATAGTCAAATTACAAAAGAAAATGTTATTTTCAGAAAATGTGATTGAAATTACATATAATTTGAATAATGTATTGCGTATAACATTTCTGTATAATTCTCTCATGTTGTATATATCTTTCTTTGTTATTGTCACTTAACCCAGAAACCGCCATCATAAACCCACTGTGCAATTCCTCACATTAGGTGTGGACAATTTCAGTCTAAAGATCTTGGAGAAATTCATCCATTAAGCTTCACACACACATATATATATTTTTTTGTTTTCAATTTGTCTTTATCCCTAAACAAAATAAAAAGCATTTTCATAGACTCCTGGGTCTTCATGAAGAAGCTTTGTGGAAACATTAGGAGGTCATTCCCGTTATAATGAAAAAATAATTTAGATGCATTTATCGCCTACCGCTCTCTGCTGTAAAAACAATTCCAGGTAATTTATCTTCCTTGGTCTCCAGAGTATTCCAAACTAAGTTCTCTATCTCCTCACTGTTAGGAACAAGCTGACACTTACAGGTGGCACAGATATAGGTTTTCAAACAAAGCTGACTATAATTCTGTCTTGTTGTCATATTAACAGGATTTTCACTTTGAAGTTTCTCAAAAACAGTCATGCTAGAGTTTCAATATCAAGGGATTCAGAGTAAATTACTCTGCAATATGGTGAGTCAGTAGGTAAAGATGTGATCTATGTAACTAATAGAGAGATTTATTGAGAAAGCAGTAAATCTAGTCTACATTTAGCCTAATTTTAACCCTAATTTTGAAGATGGTTGATTCTTTTTTGTTAGCAAAAAATGCTGAATGACTGCTAGCCTTGACGTGAACAATATGTAATATGTAGCAGCTTACTTTTAATGTCTTACCGATAGTTTAGTATATACCAAATGGCAGATTAAAGGGAATCTGTCACCAACGACCTCATGATCAAACTGTTTGCATAGACACATAGCTGTAGTTCACCTGATTAAAACTCTGTTTTGCTTTTGTTGATCTGAGGCTCCATTCCCGAGTTATGATACGTGTTCTTAATATGCAAATAAGGCCTTTGGAGCAATGAGATCGTCACCATTGCTATTGTTGCACCCAAGCTCTCCTCATTTCTGTGGCCAACCCCTCCCTTGTTGACCTGTTGCATGTGCACTTGGGAACTAAAGACATCTGTGTTGGTCCCATGTTCATATGTGCCCGCATTGCTGAGCAAAATGATGTTTTAATATATGCAAATGAGTCTCTAGGAGCAACAGGGGTGCTGTCATTACACCTACAGGCTCTGCTTTCTCTGCAAATGCAAGAAGTGCAGAGGGAGCAGCAGTTAAAGATAGCAGAGTGTCTTGGTGTACAGGCAACGCCCCCGGTGCTCCTAGAGAATATAATTTTTCTCAGTAATGCAGACACACATGAACATGGGAATACACAGATGCCTTCAGCTGCCAAGCGCACATGCAACAGGTCAGCCATTTTCATAGGTACAAATCTGCTGACAGACGGCCTTTAATTAATTTGGCACATCTCACTCCACTGCTGGTGAAATAAATGCCAGTCTAATTAAACCTCCCACATTGTTTCTAATTTCTCAGTGCAGTTTAAATTATGAACACATTCAATATGTGCTTTGTCCTTTTATCATTTGAAATAGCTGTACAATGTACATTATGTGAAAGAAACATATGAAAAACAAAACAATACTGAAATAATACAGTAGATAATTTTTAGATTTGGCCTTATTTTTTTAAAAATAGCCAAATATGAAACTTTTTTTTTACCCATGGCAAAACCAATCTTAATGCAGGTTTCATTTTTAAGTAGCTTAAAAAAATCAAACCTGAACTTCAATTAGTTGCTATAGGCATCAAGACCAGTACTTTGCTTTCAGTATTTTTACCAAATATTACAAATGTTCCTTTCCCACATTTCCCATTTATGCAGCCAATTTTATATTTCTGTTATATCAGTGAAGATTGATCTTTGCTTTTTTTTAGACATTTTTAAAATACAAACTAATGTCTTATTAGATGGAATAAGGTTTGGCAGACTGGAAGGAAAGTCTGAGTTCATTTTCCATTATAAACTCTTACACTTTGTACTCTCACATCACAGATGGCAGTCTACTGAGCTATACATGTCTATACGAATTTAAATATATAAAGATAGATAGATAGATAGATAGATAGATAGATAGATAGATAGATAGATAGATAGACAGACCTCCACGGTCTTGAGTTTAAGTTTGTGAAGCCCTCAGAATTTGTGCATAGATAACCAAACCAAACAAATGATTCACAAATATTAGACTTGATCATTAATTTATTGATGGAAATGATCCATTATCACATGTCTGTGAGTGGCAAAAGCAAGTGAACCTAGAGGAGCAGACAACTTTAAGGTGTTTTCAGTCTGCAGCCAGTTTTATTCACAGAACAAGAATTTATCAAAGTCTTATCTTCACAAGATATGTTTGATGAAGTGTATTGTGACATGACCAAAGGAGATTTCTGAGGACTTCAAAAGAAGATTTGTTTATGCTTATCAGGCTGGAAAAGTTTACAAAATTCTCAGTAAAGAGTTTGGACTTCAACAATCTATAGACAGACTGTGTACAAATATATAGATTGTGTATAAATAGAGAAAATTCAAGTGAATTATTATCCTCCCTAGGAGTGGTCAATAGAGATGAGCGAACATGCTCGTCCGAGCTTGATGCTCTTCAAGCATTAGGGTATTCGCATATGCTTGCTACTCGGACGAGCATATCGCGATCCTCAAGGAAATGGCAACTTCCTCTTCCTGCATGTTAGCCGCCTTTTTTCAGCCAATCAACATGCAGGAGAGTCTTTGGTACCTCCTAGTATCACGTGGGGCCCCTACAAGTCGATAGCAGGGATTGGCTGGCCAGATCAGATGACCTGGGAATATAACAATCTGGTCCCGCGCTGCTCGCGTCATACGCCGTCTGCATGAGATTAGGGATAGAGCTGCTGTCTGTCAGGGAGAGTGTTAGGGCCTGAATTTAGATGTTGGTTAGGCAGGAATCACCCACAAAGAACCCAACAGCCCTTCTAAGGGCTACAAGCACCTTTTTTTTTGGTCTCCTCCAGGCTGCTGGTTGGGACTTGTAGTGCAGCTACCGCCATCTTGGCTGCACACTGTACACAGTGACTGGTGGCATAAGGGACAGCACGTGGCCCACACAGACCCAAAATAAATTGCCCAAAGTACTCATTTTTGCTGCTGCTGTACCTTGGCTTGCTGAGATCTGTAGTGCAGTCTAGGGAATACGTTTTTCTGTCATTTCAAAACACTACAGTCCAGTGAACAATTAGGTAGTGTACTGCACAGTAGCGTCAGTCTAGGGAATATGTTTTTCTGTCATTTCTATACACTACAGTCCAGTGAACAATTATGTAGTGTGCTGTACAGTAGCGTTATTCTAGGGAATACGTTTTTCTGTCATTTCTATACACTACAGTCCAGTGAACAATTATGTAGTGTGCTGTACAGTAGTGTCAGTCTAGGGAATACATTTTTTTATATATCCTACAGTGCAGTGAAAAATTGAGTGTTTTGCGGTGCAATAGCCACCGTCTAAAGACTACGTTTTTCCTCTCAGTCATATATATTACAGTGCAGTGCGAAATTGTGTCGTGTGCTGCACACTAGCCGGAGTGTAGAAAATATAAGTTTTTCCTCTCAGTTATATATCATACATTGCAGTGAGAAATTGAGTGGTTTGCGGTGCAATAGCCGCCGTCTAAAGACAACGTTTTTTCTCTCAGTTATATATCATACAGTGCAGTGAACATAACAACAAAATGTTGAACCCAAAGGCTAAGGGTCGAGGATGAGGGCGTGGACGTGGGCGTTCAAGTAGTGTAGGGGGCAGAAGCCGTGGTTGACTCAGTACATGTTGATGAGGGAGCAGTGGAACGCCGCAGAGTTTCGCTCCCTAGCTTCATCTCGCAACTTACTGGTTCACGTGGTACACCACTATTGAAACCACAACAGTGCGAACAGGTGATGACGTGGATAGCGGACAATGCGTCCAGTAATTTATCCACCACCCAGTCTTCCACGCAGTCCACCCACGCTACCCAAGGGAGTAGACCTCTGTCTCCTCCAGCTCAACCTCCTTCCCCCCAGCCTGCCCCCCCACAGAAAGTATGGATTCAGATCAGGCATACTCACAGGAACTCTTTTCAGGACCCTACCCAGAGACACAAACCACTGCTCAACAGCAACCTGAGCAGTTGCTCTGTCCCGATGCCCACAATTTAGAACTTTCACAGTCTGTGGGTGATGAGAGTGTGGACTTAGTGCAAGTAGTGCGTGAAGAGGTGTCAGAGGATGATGATGATGATGATGAGACACGGTTGTCAGACAGTGACGTTGTTGTCAGGGCAGTAAGTCACGCTAAATTTTTATGTGCTTCGCCTGCTCCTGCACTGTAACTCGGTCACTCTGTAGTCACAGCCATACAGGGCCTTGATAAATTTTTATGTGCTTCGCCTGCTCCTGCACTGTAACTCGGTCACTCTATAGTCACAGCCATACAGGGCCACGATAAATTTTTATGTGCTTCGACTGCTCCTGCACTGCAACTCGGTCACTCTGTAGTCACAGCCATACAGGGCCTCAATAAATTTTTATGTGCTTCGCCTGCTCCTGCACTGTAACGCGGTCATTCTGTAGTCATAGCCATACAGGGCCTCGATAAATTTTTTATGTGCTTCGCCTGCTTCTGCACTGTAACTCGGTCACTCTGTAGTCACAGCCATACTTGGTCACGCTAAATTTTTATGGTCTGGGTGAGCACAATTGCCTTGAGGGTCACCACCAGGCTGTTGCCCGAGAATTTGCGGTAATTGTGGGATTAGGCGGCCTCAGAGGCATCCATGCATGCTGCCCCTGCTGTTTCCTGTCCATTTCCGTGATGTTTCCATCATTTTCTGAGGTTTCCAGGTTTTCACCCAGCCCTCCCTAGGCAGAGCCTTGGTCCCCTGCAAAAAATGCGCGAGTCTCCCATTGACTTCAATGGGTTTCGTTATTCGAAACGAGCACCCGAGCATCGGGAAAAATTCGACTCGAATAACGAGCACCCGAGCATTTTAGTGCTTGCTCATCTCTAGTGGTCAACCAACAAAGATCACACCAAAAGCAAGACATGTAATATTTCACAAAGTCACAAAGGAAAGACAAGGTAGCCTTAGGCAACTAAAGGCCGTTATCACATAAGCTTATGTTAAAGTGTTGACTACTTTGTCATAATTATAGGTTACTTACTCATTTAAAGTCCCTGCTTCTGTTATCTTCTTAAAATTTTTGTAACAGTGTTTCTGCCCGCTTGTTGTAGGAGGAGGCTGATGCTCCTACGTACAGTGTCAGTGCACCGTTTTGGCAGCAAAGTGGCTACAGATGAACGAATCTATTCGTCGATTTGTTGATTCGTATCAAATCTTGGAAATTTTCAGCTGCGAAGCGAATCAGAATATTAGGTGATTTGCTTCGGCTTTGTACGCATTTGCTACATAGTTGCCCTATAAATTAGACGCTATTGCGTACGAATTCAATTCATTACCAAACTTTTACTGTTAGTTTGTTTATCATGCGCAAAAGCCCGGGAAGAAAGCGGTCACCTGACCTAGTGGGCAGGGCTTTCTCTGATTGGCTCAGGCTCGGTAAGCCAGTGACGCATCATTTCTGCTGCGACTGCTGAGATGAGCAGAAGCACTGTGTGTGAAGTTCTGAGACTCTGAGACCTGTTTGTGAAAATATAAACATATCAGGGATACTGCAGGGCAAGTGCAGGGCCAGTTCAGGGCTAGTAAATCAGGCAGGGAGAGAGAGACAGGGAGAGATAGGGAGAAACAGGGAGATACAGTGATAAAAACAAGCTGCAGGGCCACAGAGTGAATTGAAAAATGTCTGTAATGGATCAGCAAAAGGGGTCCAGTTCCAGCCAGACCTCAAGCTCTAAAAAAAGGAGAAGGTGGCACATGGCAGAAGTGCCAAAGGACCTGTAGCCGGAGCATCTACTAGTAGTATTTGCAATACTTGGCCGTTGTTCCACCAGGCGCACCAAGGCGCAAAATTATAGTGGAGGAGAAATGGATGAGGTAGTGGAATGGATGGCATGCTCATCTCAGTCTCAGCCGGATGATCTGCTGTCATCTGCTGATACAGTATCCATATGAAGCCAGGGGTCAGACTCAGAGCGTTCCTCCTGCGCCACCATTCCTCTCCAGCAAACCCGTCATTTTCGTACGCAATTTGTATGCTTATGCGTACGTGTTCAAAGAGGTTGCATACCTTTATACCTGAACGTTCGTTATTAGTGCGCGAATGTTCGGTAAAAGCCATATAATTACGTATATTTTGTACGCAAATTCAACTAATCTATTCGTCGAATATACGAATCTTAGGAAAAGTTCGGCAAATATTTGGCGAATAAAATTTTGCATGATTCGGTCATCTCTAAAAGTGGCCATCCTTTAACGTTCACAAGTCCACCATCAGGAGAACAATGAACAATAATAGAGTGCATGTTTTGTGGATGGACTGTAGATAGAACTTTTTGATTTAACCCCTTCAGGACCATCCAATATTATATTTTTGTGTTTTCGTTTCTAACTCCCTGCCTTCCCAGAGCCATAACTTTTTTTTTTCAACGCCATTTGAAATTTTGTTCCAGATTTCCACTATATCATATGCAATTGTGACACCTTTACAAATTACAATTTGTCCTGCAATAAAACAGACTCTCAAACATCTTTGTGAAGGGTAAAGTGAAAAAGTTATCTGGAAAGACGGGAGGTGAAAAAAAAGGAAAAAATTGAAAATTAATCCAAAAGGAAGGAGTTGAGGGATAGTGAGTAGTGTTGAGCGAGCACCTCTGTGCTCGTATGCTCGGGTGCTCTGGCTGAGCACCTGAGCATAATGTTAGTCAATGGGACTAAACCAGGCACCCCCCGCTCGGAAGAGGGGAGGGTGTCTGGTTAATAGAAAAAGGTCAGAATCGCGACTTCTCCTCTTTTACTTCCTCATAAAAGTATGCTAATTAACTGATTTTGTATGCATTAGCGCACAATGCGTACGCATCAGCATACAAATTTGTACGTATTAGCATACAAATTTGTACGCATTAGCATACAAATTCATACGCATTAGCATACAAATCAACATTACAGTGCGGGGAAGAGACTCGAGCATTGTGCTCGAGTACACTCGGTGTTCGGCCGAACACCGAGCGGACCCGAGCGTAGGCATGCTCGGCCGAACAGCGAGTTTGGCCAAGCCTGCTCGCTCAACACTAATAGTGAGAAAAAAAATCAGAGGTAGTCACCATTTCTGTTGGTCTAATTTATGATGTATTTGCATTAACATTGGAGTATTATGTCTAGATAAATTCCCCCAAAAATGTTGTAATAAATCTTATTCATGTGGCTCAGATCTATTGCAAAAAAGATTCAGGATGTGACAAGATTAGAAACAACTAAAGTAGAAAATGAAAGTATTAACTGGGTATTAACGGGAGCCATAGGTAGCTGGTAAGTCGGGGCAATAGTAGGAGGTATATTTATTGTATATATAATGTGATAAGAAAAGTTCTCTAAAGCTTTCTGATTCTAAGAGATGAACCACTTATTACAATTGTCGGCAATTGCTGAGTTCCGGTTGAAGAAACACAGATAGGTAATTGCATTGATCTTTATTTGATCTGTATTTACTTTTGTTTTATTTTCTAGTTGAGGTGAAGCTTCCTTTGTATTAACGTGCCTTTTCCTGTTCATTAATACCCAGCTGTGTGCCCACATCCAGACGGTCTTATTACAGTCAGCAGGGTTCTGGCCTTGCAGTTATTATAGCGCAGATAACACAAGTCCCCTTACAAATAGCCTGCTGGAAAAAAAGATGTGCCTGATATTTTCTGCCTGGCTTCTTCACTTTAGTACTGGCCTCTAAAGAAGAAATTAGTTTGTGGGGGGGTGACAGTTCTTTGATCTGCATATGTACTTCAGTTGATAATAAGAACAAAAACCTATTAACATTCACAGCAACCAACTGTATATTTAGTTTGATGGAAACCATTTCCTTGTGCAAGCTTATGGTTTTGTTCACATTTTTATTAAAATTAATGTAAACGTTTACCAGACATGCCACAAAACATTCTTTGCCTACATTTATGGCATCATGGTATCCACCACATGTGATAGTTGCTGACGGCTGTCATGTCTGTTCTGGGGCCAGCTGACGCGCTTCTCTTCAGGCAGCGATGCTGGCATCCAGTTGTCAGGGTAACCAGGTGGGGTTTCCTTTTACAGGAGTGCCAGCCAATTAGAGGCTACGCTGGCACGTCATGTGATACTGGGCATATCATGTGACCATGAAGCGCTGCCTACAGGGGCGGATTAGCCATAGATTTGTTTAAAAACGTCATTGTTAATGCTGTTTCCATACAACATTAAAATGTATTGGCTCCATGTAGCCAAGTTTTCTATCGCCTGAAGTTGCAGGAGACTTCTGTGAATTACTACGATATTCCAATCTGTATTTAAAAATATTTTAAAATAGGAATCCAAAGATATGGAAGTGTACTGTGGCTCACTCAGATAATGACATTGGAAAGGTGCTCTCTTATACTGGTTGCTCACCCCGTAGAAAATAATAAATATATGATTGTTATATATAAGTTAAGGGCACTCAAAACTCACTGGAGCAACATGGAGTATATGGTTATATAGAGTATAAGGTTATATAGAGTATTAATGTACTTTTGACATAAAATATTTCAAAACACTAATTTATTCCCCATATAAAACATTAGAACCTAAAAGATATAAAAAGAAGAGTAAAAAAAGGATAAAATGGTATTTCATCCACTGATTGGATCAGTGTTTTGTATCTTCTCAGGGTGTCCACTATGGTTACCATAGATTACATATGTCCCAGTACCATATATGTAGTATATATTGAGTAAATACAGGACTTGAGATAACGTCGGTATTAGTACTGATATAGTCCCAATATTAGCAGGATTGGTGTGATTAGTAGAAATATCCACGTATTTTCTGAGATGGCCAATAAAGTCACTACGTATATCGTGTGCTGTCAGCACAATTCCTAGTTGGTACCAACCTAATAATGTTGAGCTCAGTTGCTTTTTCAAACTTATAATGATTGTAATCCACAGAGAGTATTTGTATATAGTGGAATTTATCACATCAATACTGCTGGTAGATATAATATATATATATATATATATATATATATATATATATATATATATAATGTACGTTACCAGTCTTTGGTTCACCGGGAAACGAAGTCCTAGGTGTTGCTGTGCTGTATCAGATTTGCATGGCGCGTGGGGTCTGCCGTGGCGTCCCACATGACTCAACGCGTGATGCATGCACCACGTGACCATGTTGCGATCACGTGGTTCGCAGGTCCTTGCAGGTCCTAGAATGTAAAT
The DNA here is from genome assembly GCA_900303285.1 of Rhinella marina. Classification (NCBI taxonomy): domain Eukaryota; kingdom Metazoa; phylum Chordata; class Amphibia; order Anura; family Bufonidae; genus Rhinella; species Rhinella marina. The sequence continues at coordinate 16,237 of ONZH01020479.1, forward strand.
ATAGCAAGCACCGTACCAGACCCTTTGTGGAGACTTTATGGATATATTTCCAATATTGGGGTCAATCTGTCTTGTACAGTAGGTTGCAGTGGATATCTGCAGCTTTCTTATGGCGCCATTTCAGTCTTGGATAACTCCTTTTTTCACCAGACGCATTTCGGAGTGTCACACTCCTTCCTCAGTGGTCAAAGGAGAACCAAGCAAAGTGGAAATTTATAGGGGTTCATTCAAAATCAAGGTGGAGTTATAAATTGGCAACCAATAGATACATTTAAGACCCAATCTGGATTACTATTGGATGAATATATCAAACAGCTAATTCATATATCAAAATATCAATACAGAGCATAGATTATAAACTAGATATATAATATGTCATGAAGCATACATATAAAATAATATAATATAATATAATAAAATGAGTTAGAAATAAAATAAGAAAAACTATAGTAATATTCAATATGCCTTTTGGATGCGGTTTTGATATGTTTTATACGCATATTGAATATTTCAAAAATGCCATCCTGAAACAGAGTTATATTTATCAAAATTGTATATATATAGACATATAGGGCATGGACACATATGTCAAAGGAATATATACAGATGTAGATGTATATACAGGTATGTATATATGAGTGGATACAACTGAAGTATGAGTGTATGTTCTTTGTAACTGGGCCCCAAAAGGAGGGGGGATCGTTGTGCTGGGAAACAGCTGGACGGCGATTCTCTGTCAAAATAGGGCGGTGTTACCATCAATGTATTAAAGGGTTTCTACAGTTTTTAAAAACTGATGATCTATCCTCTGAATAGATCATCAGCATCTGATCGGCGGGGTTCCGACACCCGGGGCCCCCGCTGATCAGCTGTTTGGCCAGTGATACTAGTCGTGACGTCACTGGGCCTGCGGTAAACACAGAGAAGGCCGTGGCACTCCTGCAGCGCCGCTGCCTTCACAAACAGGTTATTGGCGGGGGCCCCGGGTGTCGGACCCCCGCTGATCAGATGCTGATGATCTATCCAGAGGATAGATCATCAGTTTTTAAAAACTGCAGAACCCCTTTAAATAAAATTCAAACATGACTGTTGCACATGTTCAATATATAGATGTAGAATCAGGAACATTGTAGTTGAGTATGTGAGTGATGGGTTCATCAAGAAGGAATTTTCTTCATTCCTTCTTGATGAACCCATCACTCACATACCAACCTACAATGTTCCTGATTCTACATCTATATATTGAACATGTGCAACAGTCACGTTTGAATTTTATTTAATACTAGCAGAAAGACCCGGCTTCGCCTGGGTATATTTCATCTATTTATTTAATGTTTCTGTGTGTCATTGCAGAGAGAAAGTCAATGCAGCTGACAGAAATTGATTTTTACCTTCATTTTTTCAATCCCTATTGGCTGCGGAGTGGGAGGGGGTGTGGTTTAATGGGACACAGGGGGGGTGGGTTAAGTCCTTCATTTCAGGGGGGCCTGAATTATAGGTTAATGCCATGGTAATTTGAGGAATCACAATGGGTAGCAGTGGAAGAAAACATTGCTTTGCGCGGGTATATTTAATCTATTTCATTTAATGTTTCTGTGTGTCGTTGCAGAGAGAAAGTCATTTCTCCCTCCCATCCCTGCAGCTGACAGATGTTGATTTTTACCTTCAATTGTTCAATCTCCATTGGCTGCGGAGTGGGAGGGGTCATGGCCTGACTGAGTCGGGGGCGTGACGTTGCAAGACCTGGGGCGGGGTTTTAAGTCCTTCTTTTGATGGTGGCCAGAATTACAGGTCGATGCCATGGTAATTTATGAGGACACGCCATGGGTAACAGTGGAAGAAAACATTGCTTTGCACGGGTATATTTAATCTGTTTCATTTAATGTTTCTGTATGTTGTTGCAGAAAGAAATGCAACTTCCCTCCCACCCCTGCAGCTGACAGAAGTTGATTTTTACCTTCATTTTTTCAATCCCCGTTGGCTGCGGAGTGGGAGGGGGTGTGGCCTGACAGAGTCGGAGAGTGGTTTTGCGAGATCTGGGGCGGGGGTCAGAGTGGCATGAATTACAGGTCGATGACATGGTAATTTATGGGGACCCGCAATGGGTAGCAGTGGAAAAAACATCTTTTATTGGTACTGAATGGGCGTAGTCTAAAATTAGTCAATTTCATCTACGATTTTTGTGTATCGTTGCAGAGAGAAATTCACCCTCCCACCCCTGCAGCTGACAGAAGTTTATTTTTCCCTTCATTCTTTCAATCCCTGTTGACTGCGGAGTGGGAGGGGGCATGACCTGACAGAGTTGGGGGTGTGGCTTAGCAAAGCGCTTCGCATATGTGATTTAATCTATTTCATTTAATGTTTCTGTGTGTCGTTGCAGAATGGCTGCAGAGTGGGAGGGGGCGTGGTCTGACAGAGTTGGGGGCGTGACTTAGCAAGACGATTCGAACAGTTGTAGTCTATAATTAGTCTATTTTATCTAAAATTTTTGCGTGTCGTTGCAGAGAGAAATTCATCCTCCCACCCCTGCAGCAAACAGAAGTTTATTTTTACCTTTATTTTTTCAATCCCCGTTGGCTGCGGAGTGGGAGGGGGCGTAACCTGACAGAGTAGGGGGCGTGGATTAGCAAGACGCTTCACATGGGTGTATTTAATCTATTTCATTTAATGTTTCTGTGTGTCGTTGCAGAAAGAAAGTCAACCTCCCACCCATCCCTGCAGCTGACAGAAGTTGATTTTTACCTTTATTTTTTCAATCCCTGTTGGCTGCGGAGTGGGAGGGGGCGTGGCCTTACAGAGTCGGGGCGTGGCTTAGCAAAGCGCTTCGCATAGGTGCATTTAATCTATTTCATTTAATGTTTCTGTGTGTCGTTGCAGAATGGCAGCGGAGTGAGAGGGGGCGTGGCCTGACAGAGACGGGGCGTGGCTTAGCAAAAGGCTTCAAACGGTTGTAGTCTATAATTAGTCTATTTCATCTAAAATTTTTGTGTGTCGTTGCAGAGAGAAATTCACCCTCCCACCCCTGCAGCAAACAGAAGTTTATTTTTACCTTCATTTTTTCAATTCCCATTGGCTGCGGAGTGGGAGGGGGTGACCTGACAGAGTCGGGGGTGTGGATTAGCAAGACGCTTCGCATGGGTGGATTTAATCTATTTTATTTAATGTTTGTGTGTGTTGTTGCAGAAAGAAAGTCAACCTCCCACCCATCCCTGCAGCTGACAGAAGTTGATTTTTACCTTTATTTTTTCAATCTCTGTTGGCTGCGGAGTGAAAGGGGGTGTGGCCTGACAGAGTTGGGGGTGTGGCTTAGTGAGACCTGGGGCGGGGTTTTAAGTACTTCTTTTAGGGTGGCCTGAATTAAAGGTCAATACCATGCTTATTTATGAGCCCACACAATAGGCAGCAGTGGAGGAAAACATCTTTTATTACTACTGAACTGTAGTAATAGAAAAAACATAAGTTATATTTATGGTAACCGGAATACCTTTAACAGTGTCAGTAAATAGAAATGGATGAGATCCTCAGCTGCTGATAATTACCTGGTTGTTATGGAAACCTGCCCTCCCTGTGTTTGCCTTTGCAGAGAATGGCAGTTGGAGTTTAAAACCAAAGCTCCCAGGCTAATATGGGCTAATGGAGATCAAATTTTGGGAATATCTCAGGAACGGTATGTCCTAGAGAGATGAGACCTGGTCTAAAACCTTCCCGGACACCTGATGTACCTGTGTGCCGAATTTGGTGAAAATCAGTCCAGTAGTCTGGTAGCGCATAGAGAACAGACAGACAGACAGAAACTCATTTTTATATTATTAAGAGATATTGATGGTAACTATAACTATGATATATTATATGTCTAGTTTATAATCTATGCTCTGTATTGATATTTTGATACATGAATTAGCTGTTTGATATATTCATCCACTAGTAATCCAGATCGGGTCTTGAATGTATCTATTGGTTGCCTATTTATAACTCCACCTTAATTTTGAATGAACCCCTATAAATTTCTGCTCTGCTTGGTTCTCCTTTGACCCCTGAGGAAGGGGTGTGACACTCCGAAACGCGTCTGGTGAAAAAAGGAGTTATCCAAGACTGAAATGGCGCCATAAGAAAGCTGCAGATATCCACTGCAACCTACTGTACAAGACAGATTGACCCCAATATTGGAAATATATCCATAACGTCTCCACAAAGGGTCTGGTACAGTGCTTGCTATATTTACATTCTAGGACCTGCAAGGACCTGCCAACCACATGATCGCAACCTGGTCAAGTGGTGCATCACGTGGTGAGTCACGTGGGATGCCATGGCAGACACCGCACGCCATGCAAATCTGATACAGCGCAGCAACACCTAGGACTTCGTTTCCCGGTGAACCAAAGACTGGTAACGTACATTATATATATATATATATATATATATATATATATATATATATATTATATCTACCAGCAGTATTGATGTGATAAATTCCACTATATACAAATACTCTCTGTGAATTACAATCATTATAAGTTTGAAAAAGCAACTGAGCTCAACATTATTAGGTTGGTACTAGAGATGAGCGAGCATGCTTGTCCGAGCTTGGTGCTCGTTCGAGTATTATGGTACTCGTAAGTACTCGCTGCTCGGACAAGTATTTCGCCATGCTCGAGGAAATGCCAACTTCCGCATTGTGCATTTTTGGCGCCTATAAACTCAGCCAATCACAAGCCAGGAGACTCTGCGGTACACCCAGCATCACGTGTGGCCCTTAAATGTCCATAGCAGGGGTTGGCTGGCCTGATCAGGTGACCCTGGAATATACTAGTGACTGCCCGCGGTGCTCGGCTCAGATGCTGTCTGGATGTCGTTAGGGATAGAGCTGCTGCGTTTCAGGGAGAGTGTTAGGGCCTGCATTTAGTTCTTTGTTAGGCAGGAGTGATCTCAAAAGAACCCAACAGCCCTTCTAAGGGCTACAAGACATTTTTTTTTGTCTCCTGGCTGGGCTGGCTGGCTGGCACTAGTAGTGCAGCTATCGCCATATATAACCCTTTTTTTATTATTGTTATATCTCAGTGATACAAATCCATTTCATACAGCAGTGTGGAACCATTCTGTGTGTCACAGTTCAGCTGTCCACTCACCACAAACCACAATCCGTATTTTCTGTCCAGGTGAACCATACTGTACGTCATGTAATCAAATACGGTCTTTTGCTTTCACTGATACAGCTACATTAGAAAAATCTCTGTGCGACATTTGTCTGGGTTGCAGTAAAAATAGCCACCGTCAGCAGGGGCTGAGTTTGCTCTCTGATAGTTTCTGCACATCACGTTAAAAAAAAAAAAATATATATATATATATAAAAGAAAAATATATTAAAAAAAATATATAAAAAAAAAGTTTTTTTGTTGTTTTATCTCAGTGATACAAATCCATTTCACACAGCTGTGTGTAACCATTCTGTGTGTCACAGTCCAGCTGTTCAGTCACCACAATCCGTATTTTCTGTCCAGGTGACCCATTCTGTACGTCACGTCAGTGAAAAAGGTCTTTTGCTCTCACTTATACAGCTGCATTAGAAAAATCTCTGTGCGACATTTGTCTGGGTTGCAATTAAGCAGACCAAGTCTGCCTAATCTAATAGTTTCCGTGTAATTGCTCCATACTGCACGGTACGTAATAACATACGTAATTTTGCTCTAACTTATCCACCTATATACATAGCACAATCCGTATTTTTTGTCCAGGTGACCCATTCTGTACGTCACGTCAGTGAAAAAGGTCTTTTGCTCTCACTTATACAGCTACATTAGAAAAATCTCTGTGCGACATTTGTCTGGGTTGCAGTCAAAATAGCCACCGTCAGCAGGGGCTGAGTTTGCTCTCTGATAGTTTCTGCACTTCACGTTCAAAAAAAATATATATAAAAAAAAAATATATAAAAAGATAGTTTTTTTTTGTTGTTTTATCTCAGTGATACAAATCCATTTCACACAGCTGTGTGTAACCATTCTGTGTGTCACAGTCCAGCTGTTCAGTCACCACAATCCGTATTTTCTGTCCAGGTTACCCATTCTGTACGTCACGTCAGTGAAAAAGGTCTTTTGCTCTCACTTATACAGCTGCATTAGAAAAATCTCTGTGCGACATTTGTCTGGGTTGCAATTAAGCAGACCAAGTCTGCCTAATCTAATAGTTTCCGTGTAATTGCTCCATACTGCACAGTACGTTATAACATACGTAATTTTGCTCTAACTTATCCACCTATATATTTTCTTGTTCAGATTGAACAAGTTTGTGGGTTTCAGTACAGCAGGCCCATTTATGTTATTTTTTTTTATATAATACACTTATATACAGAAAATGTTGAACCCCAGGGCTAAGGGACGAGGGCGAGGGCGTGGGCATTCAATTACTGCAGCGGGCAGAGGCCGTGGTCCTGGGCAGGGTGAGACAGTACCTGCTGATGAGGGAGCAGGGGTACGCCGCAGAGCTACATTCCCTAGCTTCATGTCTCAACTTACAGGGACACGTGGTAGAGGACTGTTGAAACCACAACAGTGCGAACAGGTGATGTCGTGGATTGCGGACAATGCTTCAAGTAATTTGTCCACCAGTCAGTCTTCCACGCAGTCCACCCACGTTACCCAAGGGAGCACTCCTCTGGCTCCTCCACCTCAACCTCCTTCCCCCCAGTCTGCCCCCTCCCAGGAAAATTTGGAATGCGATCCGGCATACTCTGAGGAACTGTTTTCTGGACCCTTCCCAGAGTCACAAACCACTTCTCAGGTTGCTGCTGACCTCGTTCCCGATGCCCAAATTTCCAACTCTCGCAGTCTGTGGGTGATGATGATGATGATGACAATGTTGAGTTAGTGGAAGAAGTTTGTAAAGAGGTGTCGGACAATGAGGAGACACGGTTGTCAGACAGTGGTGAAGTTGTTGTCAGGGCAGGAAGTCCGAGGGGGGAGCAGATTGAGGAATCGGAGGATGACGAGGTGACTGACCCAAGCTGGGTTGATAAGCCGAGTGAAGACAGTGCTTCTGAGGCGGAGGCGAGTGCTGCATCAGAACAGGTTGGAGGAGGCAGTGGTGTGGCCAGAGGGAGAAGCAGGGCCAGAGCTGGTGCATCAGCAGCAACTGTTTCACGTAGTGAAGCTCCCGTGGCGAGGCCTAGATGTTCGCAAGTCTGGAGGTTCTTTAAAGAAAGTGAGGATGACCGACGGACTGTGGTGTGCAACCTGTGCCACACCAGGATCAGCAGGGGTGCCACCACTACTAGCCTAACCACCACCAGCATGCACAGGCATATGAGTGCTAAACACCCCACTCAATGGAACCAAGGCCGTTCACCACCTCCTGCGGGTCACACCACTGCTCCTTCCCCTGTGTCACTCGCTGCCTCTGCTAGTCAACCCCCTGCCCAGGACCCCGGCACCAGAGCCTCCCGCCAGAAAACCACACCTTTGCCTTCACGATCCTCCACAGCGTCCACCAATGTGTCCCAGCGCAGCGTTCAGCTGTCTTTACAGCAGACGCTGGAGCGCAAGAGGAAATACAGTTCCACCACCCACATGCCCAAGCCCTCAACGTCCACATCTCCAAATTGCTGAGCCTGGAGATGCTGCCCTATAGGCTGGTAGAGACCGAGGCCTTTCACAATCTCATGGCGGTGGCTGCCCCTCGGTATTCGGTCCCCAGCCGCCACTATTTTTCCCGATGTACCGTCCCATCCCTACACCAGCACGTGTCACAGAACATCACCCGTGCCCTGACCAACGCTGTTTCTGAGAAGGTCCACCTAACCACGGACACGTGGACAAGTGCTGCCGGGCAGGGACACTATATCTCACTGGCGGCACATTGGGTTAACTTTGTGGAGGCTGGGACCGAGTCTGACCCTGGGGCCGCTCATGTACTGCCCACACCGAGGATTGCGGGGCCTACCTCGGTCACGGTCTCTCAGACGTACTATGCCTCCTCCTCCGACCCCTCCTCCTCCTCCTCCGAATTACCATCCGTGGGCACGGCGCCTTCAGTCGGTAGGTCTAGGCGCAGCAGCAGTGCCGTGGGTAAGCACCAGCAGGCGGTGCTCAAACTGCTGAGCTTAGGTGACAAAAGGCACACTGCCCAAGAACTGTTACAGGGCATCACGGCGCAGACCGATCTGTGGCTGGCACCGCTGAACCTCAAGCCAGGCATGGTTGTGTGTGACAACGGGCGTAACCTGGTGGTGGCTCTGCAACTCGGCAGACTGACACATGTGCCATGCCTGGCCCACATGTTCAATCTAATAGTTCAGCGGTTCCTCAAGACATACCCCAATCTGTCTGATTTGCTCACCAAGATGCGCCGCATCTGTGCGCATTTCTGCAGGTCGACCACAGATGCTGCCACTCTCAGGGCAGCGCAGCGCCGCCTACAACTGCCCGCTCACCGACTGTTGTGCGACGTGCCCACAAGATGGAATTCGACATTAAACATGTTATCCAGAGTTTACCAGCAGCGCAGAGCGTTTGTAGACTTCCACCAGAACTGGTAGTCAGGTCACTCAGATTCCTCAAGTCTACAACGAGGAGTGGACGTGGATGTCTGATATCTGCCAGGTGTTGAGCAACTTTGAGGAGTCAACACAGATGGTCAGCGGTGATGCCGCCATTATCAGCCTCACCATCCTGCTGCTTTGCCTGTTGAAAAACTCACTGCTCAGCATGAAGTCGGATGCTTTGCGCTTGTCACAAGAGACAGTGGAGGAAAATACGTCGCTTGATAGCCAGAGCACCCTCCGGTCTGTTTCTCAGCGCGTATCGGAGGAGGGGGATGAGGAAGAGGAGGAGAATGTCAGCGAGACAGAAGAGGGTACCAGTGCTCAGTCCTTCTTAACTCTTGAGCGTGTATGGGCTGAAGAGGAGGAGGAAATGGAGAGTCAGGCCAGTGAGGAGAGGGAATTCTTGCGTGTTGGGACTCTGGCGCACATGGCAGACTTCATGTTAGGCTGCCTATCCCGTGACCCTCACGTTAGAAGCATTTTATCAAACACCGATTACTGGGTGTTCACTCTCCTGGGCTCACGGTACAAGCAGAACCTTTCCACTCTCATCCCTGTAGAGGAAAGGAGTATGAGAGTGAATCAATATCAACAGGCCCTGGTGCACAAGTTGAAACAATCCTTCCCATCTGACGCCGCTAGCGGCAGAGGGCATGGTTCTTTGGGCCAAGTAGCGGGGGAGAGGAGGCGAGCAGGCAGCTTGTCCAGCACTGGCAGGGAAACGCTCTCCAAGGCCTTTGCCAGTTTTATGTCACCCCAGCAAGACACTGTCACCTGTCCCCAGTCTAGGCAGAGTAGGGGTGAGCTTTACAGAAAGATGGTGAGGGAGTACCTAGCTGACCATACCAACATCCGGACCGATCACTCTGCTCCATACAACTACTGGGTTTCAAAGCTGGACACGTGGCCTGAACTGGCGCTGTACGCCTTGGAGGTGCTGGCCTGCCCTGCCGCTAGCGTGTTGTCAGAGCGGGTATTCAGTGCAGCTGGGAGCGTCAGCATCGATAAGCGTACACGCCTGTCAACTGACAGCGCTGAAAGGCTGATGCTTATTAAAATGAACAAAGCCTGGATTTCACCGGAATTCAAATCTCCTCCAGGGGAAAGCAGCTAAAGTTTAACATTACTTATGCATCCGATTCCTCTTCTCTACTTCTCCTACTCCTCCTCCTCCTTGTCGTCTTTGCCTAACGCTGACCCAAAAAACGCAATTTTTTAGAGATCCAGCTGGCACTCTGGGTGGCTCATCTAACTTGGTCACTTGTTGGTGTCACCGTCATGCTGTGTCAGGCTTATGCCTGCATTGTGTGGCTGGGGATAGGAGAGCAGTGCCAGCATGGGCATGGGTGATGGACCTTCGTTGCACCTAGTTGGGTGCTTCCCTATCATGTGATGAGCATGTGCCTTGCCTTTCTTGGTCTGGGTGAGCACAATTGCCATGAGGGTAACCACCAGGCTGTTGCAGGAGAATTTGGGTTAATGGTGGGATTAGGCAGCCTCAGAGGCATCCATGCATGCTGCCCCTGCTGTTTCCTGTCAATTTCCGTGGTGTTTCCATCATTTTCTGATGTTTCCAGGTTTTCACCCAGCCTTCCCTAGGCAGAGCCTTGGTCCCCTGCAAAAAATGCTCGAGTCTCCCATTGACTTCAATGGGGTTCGTTACTCGAAACGAGCACCCGAGCATGGGGAAAAGTTTGTCTCGAATAACGAGCACCCGATCATTTTAGTGCTCGCTCATCTCTAATCCTTACCTATCTGACATTGATGGCATATCTTAGCGATATGCTATCAATGTCTGAGATGTGAGATGAGAAAACCCCTTTAAGGCTAGGAGTAAATGGATCAAAAGTTGCAGTATTGAGATGCTACATGATGAAAGCAAATGTGCTACACATTGCAGCCTGTAAGTTGCTAAGACTGTGACATGTGAATCCCTATAAACCCACTACATACTGGAATTTTGCTGACTTGCATATAGTGTTCACGGCAACTTGAACGCTTTGCCAATTTTTTTCAATAAATTTGCTTCATTTTGAATTAATTTGCCACTAAGCATGTTAAATCAGCTATATCCATACCTGCAGGGAGAGTTTATCTTAGTGTACATCATTGTGCATTGTAGAAACTGGCATTGATAGTCCTTTCTGGTTGTGAAACAGTTACTGTGACAGGCAGGTGGACACCCCAGTAACAGTAGAATTAGACAGCTTATTTACTCTAATTTGAGAATCAAGGCCTAATAGAGTTGCTTATCTATTAAATAATGTGGATACCCCCACTAACAGTAGAAGTAGACTGGTTATTCACCCCAATTTGAGAATCAAGGCCTAATGGAATTGTTTATCTATTAAACAAAGTGGGCATCCCAATAACAATAAAATTAGAAAGCTTATTCACCCCAATTTGAGAATTAAGCCCTAATAGAATTTAAACAAGGAGGACACTGTTCAATTAGATAGCTCTGTGCCCTACACAGGGATTAATGCAAACTGCACTGTCTCCTATGGATTGCTTCACATTACTGTCCCTGCAGTCTCCCTATGGTGTATAAAAACTCTCCCTACAATCTCATTACACTGTCCCTGCACTCTCCCTATTCAATAGTCCACAATTAAAAGCTTTTAGCAACACTGTCCCTTTTCACGTCTCTCAATATGATTAGCTCACAATGAAATGTTGGAGACCGCGCAGGATAAGGCATTCAAAGGGCTGTTACATCACAGGGGCTGGCTAGCTGCTGTTTGGCTGTCTGTACAGCCTTATGAGTGATGTTGCATTCCCGGGCTTCTTACTTTCACTTTGTAACACATAAAGCTGCCATTTGTACTAAGCGTACGAAGCGAAGATTTGTTGCAAATTGAATGTTTCCTAAACTTCAGATCGAATTCCACTTTGGATGCTTTGATTCTCTCAACACTAATCATGATATTGAGAGTGTTTACTGTGTCATGTGCAGGGCAGCAAAGGTGGTCATGAAACCCTAGCTTTAATCTAGCATTCCTCAAAAGTAGCTTCAAACTCAATTTTTTTTCAGAATTATCAACTTTTGAATGTGAGTAAAAAATGCCTTTATAATGGTAAGCATTTCTTCTCGGCTTCATAGAAGTTTATCCAACAGTAAAGGCTAGATTGTTTAATCTTGCTCTGATTGAAACAAACACACTTCCATTCCTGATAATATATAGCTGCTTGCTGGAGCCTGAGTAATTTCTGCAAAATGTTCAGTATCTATCAATTGATCCTGTTCCGTAAGCAAATCACTTGCGTTTGCTATTGAAGTAATAACATTGTCTCTTCTGACATATTGTCTTGTAATAAAAGCGCTAATGTAAAATGGTTTCATATCCTGCAATGATTCAATGAAGAGGCTTCTTGCTGCTTCGAAGGGATAATGTTTGTTCTGCTTTGTTGATTCCGTTGAAATAAAACAAACAGATTCTGATTTTATGTCTGTTCATGTCAGGGGCAGCATCACTTACACAATCAATTTCCCAATGCTGATGCCTTTATCAAACTATGGTAATCAATTTTCCTGTTTTCTTCACTTTAGTTATGGATAATTGAAAAAAACAATTCTATGTCATCTTTGAACAGGTGAAAAGTAGAAGAATTAAAACAAAAGGCAAAATATATTTAGGAGTAGAAATATTTCTCTTTATCGAAGAGTAGTCACCTCTATGTATGCCATAAAAGCTTACTGTATGTTTTACCCCATTTTCCTATTTTTAGGAATTAAACAGATCTATACCTAATATAACTAGAGATGAGTGAATTTCATATTTTGAAATTTGTTCACGCTTCATTTACTGGTAAAAGGTGAATTGCGTTATGGATTCTGTTACCATGGACCATAACGCAATTCTATGACGGAATGCATAATGGAATGCCTTTAGAGGCATTCCGTTATTCATTCCGTCATAATAGAAGTCTATGGCCTGAATAACGGATCCGTCCGGTCTCCCTTATGCAGGAGAGGACTCCCCTGCATAACGGATATAATATATATTAAACAGACTCAGATTCAGCAATTTGATAAAGAGACTCAGATTCAGGAATTTTTAAAAAATAATTGGTGTGGACCCAAATCGATTCTACACAATAATAAATAAATAAATATATATATATATATATATATATATATATATATATATATATGGACAAAGAACGGACAGCACCTCCTTGAGTCAGGTGCAAGCTACCTATTGGCTAATTAAATACTAAACAGAGAATGGCAGCAGCACTAGATAAGCCATGACACATAAAATGAACATGAGGTGAATGTGTGAAAAGGTAAAAAAGCATAACTGCTATGTAGTAAGTAATATGGAAGCTCTTAGCGCATATAAATGATCATAAATATGTCGGGCTCATCCACCAACGATCAAGGTGGCTTCCAATCGGATGAGTCCTACACTAACACTGACCTGCATCCTACACAAACCAGCAGGCCCATATCAGGAGAACATCATACCTGGTCAGAAGCTGCACCAGTGTGAACAGGAGTGCTAAATTCCCAGAGGAGGCCAATCCTCCTCTATATATATATATATATAAGGACAAAGAACGGACAGCACCTCCTTGAGTCAGGTGCAAGCTACCTATTGGCTAATTAAATACTAAACAGAGAATGGCAGCAGCACTAGATAAGCCATGACACATAAAATGAACATGAGGTGAATGTGTGAAAAGGTAAAAAAGCATAACTGCTATGTAGTAAGTAATATGGAAGCTCTTAGCGCATATAAATGATCATAAATATGTCGGGCTCATCCACCAACGATCAAGGTGGCTTCCAATCGGATGAGTCCTACACTAACACTGACCTGCATCCTACACAAACCAGCAGGCCCATATCAGGAGAACATCATACCTGGTCAGAAGCTGCACCCGTGTGAACAGGAGTGCTAAATTCCCAGAGGAGGCCAATCCTCCTCTATATATATATAAGGACAAAGAACGGACAGCACCTCCTTGAGTCAGGTGCAAGCTACCTATTGGCTAATTAAATACTAAACAGAGAATGGCAGCAGCACTAGATAAGCCATGACACATAAAATGAACATGAGGTGAATGTGTGAAAAGGTAAAAAAGCATAACTGCTATGTAGTAAGTAATATGGAAGCTCTTAGCGCATATAAATGATCATAAATATGTCGGGCTCATCCACCAACGATCAAGGTGGCTTCCAATCGGATGAGTCCTACACTAACACTGACCTGCATCCTACACAAACCAGCAGGCCCATATCAGGAGAACATCATACCTGGTCAGAAGCTGCACCAGTGTGAACAGGAGTGCTAAATTCCCAGAGGAGGCCAATCCTCCTCTATATATATATATATAAGGACAAAGAACGGACAGCACCTCCTTGAGTCAGGTGCAAGCTACCTATTGGCTAATTAAATACTAAACAGAGAATGGCAGCAGCACTAGATAAGCCATGACACATAAAATGAACATGAGGTGAATGTGTGAAAAGGTAAAAAAGCATAACTGCTATGTAGTAAGTAATATGGAAGCTCTTAGCGCATATAAATGATCATAAATATGTCGGGCTCATCCACCAACGATCAAGGTGGCTTCCAATCGGATGAGTCCTACACTAACACTGACCTGCATCCTACACAAACCAGCAGGCCCATATCAGGAGAACATCATACCTGGTCAGAAGCTGCACCAGTGTGAACAGGAGTGCTAAATTCCCAGAGGAGGCCAATCCTCCTCTATATATATATAAGGACAAAGAACGGACAGCACCTCCTTGAGTCAGGTGCAAGCTACCTATTGGCTAATTAAATACTAAACAGAGAATGGCAGCAGCACTAGATAAGCCATGACACATAAAATGAACATGAGGTGAATGTGTGAAAAGGTAAAAAAGCATAACTGCTATATATATATACGGTACAGACCAAAAGTTTGGACACACCTTCTCATTCAAAGAGTTTTCTGTATTTTCATGACTAAGAAAATTGTAGATTTACAATGAAGGTATCAAAACTAGAGATGAGCGAACATGCTCTTCCGAGCTTGGTGCTCGTTCGAGCATTAGGGTATTCGCATATGCTCACTACTCGGACGAGCATATCGCGATCCTTAAGGAAATGGCATCTTCCTCTTCCGGCATGTTAGGCGCATTTTCTCAGCCAATCAACATGCAGGAGAGTCTTTGGTACCTTCTAGCATCACGTGGGGCCCCTATAAGTCGATAGCAGGGATTGGCTGGCCAGATCAGATGACCTGGGAATATAACAATCTGGTCCCGCGCTGCTCGCGTCATACGCCGTCTGCATGAGATTAGGGATAGAGCTGCTGTCTGTCAGGGAGAGTGTTAGGGCCTGAATTTAGATGTTGGTTAGGCAGGAATCATGCTCAAAGAACCCAACAGCCCTTCTAAGTGCTACAAGTACCTTTTTTTTTTTTGGTCTCCTCCTGGATGCTGGCTGGGACTTGTAGTGCAGCTACCGCCATCTTGGCTGCACACTGTGCACAGCGACTGGTGGCAGAAGGGACAGCACGTGGTCCACACAGACCCAAAAGAAATTGCCCAAAGTCCTTTCAGTACTCATTTTTGCTGCTGCTGCTGTACCTTAGCTTGCTGTGATCTGTAGTGCAGTCTAGGGAATACGTTTTTTCTATCATTTCTATACACTACAGTCCAGTGAACAATTATATAGTGTACTGTACAGTAGCGTCAGTCTAGGGAATACGTTTTTTCTATCATTTCTATACACTACAGTCCAGTGAACAATTATGTAGTGTACTGTACAGTAGCGTCAGTCTAGGGAATACGTTTTTTCTATAATTTCTACACACTACAGTCCAGAGAACAATTATGTAGTGTACTGTACAGTAGTGTCAGTCTAGGGAATACGTTTTTCTATCATTTCTATACACTACAGTCCAGTGAACAATTATGTAGTGTACTGTACAGTAGCGTCAGTCTAGGGAATACGTTTTTTATCTCAGTTATATATACTACAGTCCAGTGAACAATTCTGTAGTGTGCTGTACAGCAGAGTCAGTCTATAAAATACGTATTTTCTCAGTTATATGTACTACAGTCCAGTGAAAAATGTAGTGGTTTGCGGTAATATAGCCGCCATTTAAAGACTATGTTTTTTTTCTCATTTATATATACTACAGTCCAGTGAACAATTCTGTAGTGTGCTGTACAGCAGAGTCAGTCTATAAAATACGTATTTTCTCAGTTATATGTACTACAGTCCAGTGAAAAATGTAGTAGTTTGCTGTAACATAGCCGGCCATTTAAAGACTAC
>ONZH01020480.1:0-76422 GCA_900303285.1 Rhinella marina
CGGATCAGTTTTAATGCACATCGAACGCTGTAAATAAGAAACCCGTAGAACTGTAGCGGAATAGCGTTTTCTTTGCAATTTCACCTGGTTTGGAATTTTTTTCCCGCTTCCCACTACACCGTATGCAATATTAAATGGTGGCGTTGGAAAGTACAACTTGTCCCGCAAAAAATAAGCCCTCATACAGCTATGTGAACAGAAAAATAAAAGAGTTATGGCTGTTTGAAGGCAGGGAGCGCAAAACGAAAATGCAGAACCGAAAAAAGCTCCGGGCGCGAAGGGGTTAATGACATCCGCGCAGAGATACGGCAGGGTGAGTAACAAAATATTTGATAAGTAAAAACATGTAAAAAATTAGTGTACTGTATTGTATATATACCAGCAGTCACTGCGAATAATGAAAAAAGTATAGAAGGACAACATGGTCATGCGTAGTGCGCTGCCAGTAATTTTGCTTCATGCTAGGCAACACCTCTAACTCTCGACCCAAACAACTTAAGTGAAGGTATTCTAGTCATTATTGTTAATGGTGCTGGCTGTTCTCCAATTTGTGTCAGGCAAATGCACTAGTTCGAAAGAAAGTACCCTTATATGCCCCTTCATAGTTAGTGCTTCCTCCTCCTACACACAGACTCAAAGACGTGCCCATGCTGCAGCTACTGTCAGTGGGCGATATCCAAAGTATTCCTACCGCACCATGTTAACGATATAAAGAAAGTTATTGCGACGATAATGTTATCTATTGCCATAATTACCTTTTTAGAAGAAAAAAATATGATATGGCCCCCCCTCACACCCATAATATCTTAATAGTAGTATGTGTTAGTATTAAAAAGAGTCATCATCTAACAATTGTGTACATTTTTATGTTGCAGAGCACCGTCAACGACAGCGTCACCACCGTCGAGGCAGGACGGCCCCTGAAGTACCTGCAGCCTCTAGTAAGTGTAAAACATATTTAATTTATTTTTCATCCAAGCTACGTGGGAGTGAGTAAGTAACTCAGTAAGAGCACTAGTGATTAGGAATCGGATCCTCCCACCCCAAACTATTCCCATGTAGCTACAACTGTTCATTAGAGTTGAATGTAAGGCTACTTCTACACTAGCTGCAGCCCGGATCCAGCGGGTGAAGGGTCCCCCCGGACCCTTGCTGCTGCAGGTACACATGTGGGGCCGGAACCGCGCTCTGGCCCAAATTCACTGTAATGGGGGTGGGCCGCGGATCTGGTCGCAGCACATTAACCCCTGCTGAGAGGCAGCCGGAGCGAAAATACAACATGTAACTGAATTTGGGCCGGAGCACGGTTCCGGCCCCACACATTTACCTGTGGCAGCACGGATCCGGAGGGACCCTGCCGCTAGTGTAGAAGTAGCCTTAGGCCATTATTTCATGATTTTTGACAGCTCCTGCACCATAGAGGACCCGCTCTCACAGTCCTCCACGCCAGCGAGAGAGGACCCCACCTGCCCCTCCAACACCACCAGCCCAGCTACCAGAGGTAGAAGGTAGGTAAAAAAAAAGTGTAATAGGTGGACCTTCTGTCTTCCAAATATGAGCTAAATGTATGTTTTATCTTTGGTAGCTCCAACCGACAGGGAGCAGTTTTCCCCTGGACCATGGGAAGACCACGCCGTATTGGTGTCCAGTAAGTACTACAAAAGGCTCAGTCAGTACAGAATACATGTCACAGAATAAGCCGCTCCAGTACATTAAAGTTTAGATTTTTTTGTGGGACAACCACTGTAATTCGATCATACAAACTAAGTACATAACTGTTTCTACCCCTACAGACATCCCCATTGACTTCGAAGTGGAGGCTGGATTAAGGCACTTTGGCTCCAGGCTCCACGCTGCCTTCCAGCTCATTCATGGCCTGCATGGAGCTGCAAGAGTTGCAGGACATGATGGCCCGACGCCGGCAAAGGCCGGCGTAATCTTATTTTTTTGTTCCTTTTCTTTTGTTTATTATATTATTTATTTGTTAAAAAGAAGTTTTTATTTATTACTAAAATATTCTTGAAAAACCTGTGTTTTGAGTGTTTTGTTAAACCTTTAACACCTTCCTGATCCTGACATAGTGTGAAGAAGACAGAGTTTTTTTCCCACGGCCATTTTCCCATATTAATGAACACAGCGGTGTCTGCCGGCCGAAGTATTACTACATTACACACACTCCTGTTCACTGATTACAATTGACAGACAAAAAAAATAAAAAAGGCTTGGCTTGTTTGGGCAACAAGCCTGTACATTCTACCTTAACATAGGCAGTGAGAATTATATATGAGCTTTTTATGGCTGCCCCGGCCAGTAGTAGTAGGGGACGGGGTATATCAGCATAGAGTGATAGGTAAAATAAATACAACAGACTGCAGTGGTGTATAACAATGTCTGCTAGTATAACTTGTACGGGAGGCAGAGGCAGTGTAAAAAAATTTGAATTTTTATTTTTAAATATATATAACACTTTTTTTTTTTTGGAGCGGACTAAAGGCTGAGGCTCCAAAACAAACTTAACAATACTAAATAGAACTATTAGTAACGTTAACTAATAACAGCTACTCTCCTACTAAGCGTAGAAAATGGAGCCGAAGGTAGACAACAGTCTTTGGTTTTGAAATAGGGTTTTGGAGACTTCGGGTTGGCACAGCCCATGACATGACACAAGACATTTGGCTGTAAAATTATGGCCCGGCTGACAGCAACAGTGGGAAGACACTCAGACTATTCTGCCCTGCAAGGCCTGATCTAATCACCCCTAGCATCAGCAAGAGGAGTATGAAATTCGGATGTAATCCAGCCATTATTCATTTTTATAAAGGTATTTTTTTGAACACTGCCCGGTGACAGATTTGTCCTTTTGGGTGTCACACACCCCCCCCAACAGCACTAAAACCCCTCTCTGACATGACACTTGAGGCCCTAGGCCCACTGTTGGCCTCAGAGAGGCTGTCCTCTACAACCGCCGGATTATAAGGTGGGCTTCGGTGGCTTCTTTTTTTAGAAATTGCAGAAGGGACACCATTAGGAGGGAACACTGAAGCCCGAGAGGTGGCAGAAAATGACTGGGTTTGCTTGAGTGGAATGGTGAAGCAGGACGAGCCTGACCCCTGGCTACATATGGATACTGTATTAGCAGATGACAGCAGATCATCCGGCTGAGAATGAGATGAGCGTGCCATCCACTCCACTACCTCATCTACTTTCTCCTCCACTACAATTTTGCACCTCGGTGGGTTAGCCTGGTGGAATAACAGCCAAGTATTGCGAATACTACTAGTAGATGCTCCGGCTATAGGTCTTTTGGCACTGCTGCCCTGTGCCACCTTCTCCTTTTTTTTAAAGCTCAAAGTCTGGCTGGAACTGGACCCCTTTTACTTATCCATTCCAGACATTTTTCAATTCACTCTGTGGCCCTGCAGCTGGTCTTTGTCCGTGTATCTCACTGTCTCTCCCTGTCTATCCCTATCTCTCCCTCTCTCTCTCTCTCCCTCTCTCTCTCTCCCTGCTTGATTAAATACTAGCCCTGACCTGGCCCTGCAATTGCCCTGCAGAATCCCTGATATGTGTAATATGGATTCCCCGAGCTATTATATCACATTTTCACAAAACAGGTCTCAGAACTTCACACACAGTGCTTCTGCTCATCTCAGCAGTCGCAGCAGAAGTGTTGCGTCACCGGCTTACCGAGCCTGAGCCAATCAGAGCAAGCCCTGCCCACTAGGTCAGGTGACCGCTTTCTTCCCGGGCTTCTGAGCACGATAAACGAACTAACAGTAAAAGTTCGCTAATGAATTGAATTCGTATGCAACAGCGTATACAGTAACTTATACGCAGCAATAGCGTATAATTTATAGGACAAACTATGTAGCGAATGCGTACAAAGCCGAAGTGAATCACCTAATATTTGGATTCGCTTCGCAGCTAAAAATTCCCAAGATTCGATACGAACCAGCAAATCGATGAATTGATTCGCTCATCTCTAAATAAATCTAAAAAAAAGATTTTATTAATTGTAAGAGTACAGGGGTTATATATATATGTCAGTGCCCGTGCCCCATGGATTACATTGGAAAAACCTTTCGAGAATTGAGGAGGCGGGTACTTGAACACATCAATGACATTAAAAACAAATGGGACACCCCAGTAGCAAATCATTTTAATAGCTGTCATGATGGTGATACGAAGGTTGCACGTTTTGCAGCTATACAACTGGTCTTACGCTCTCCCAGAAGGGGCGATTGGGATCGAAAGATCCTACAAAAGGAAACGGAGTGGATTTACCACTTTCGATCTCAGTCGGCCCCTTGGTCTCAATGAGAGACTTACCTATACCTGCTTTATCTAACTATGAATTATTGAATGAATAACTCCTTCTCGTCTTGAGTTATTAACTCCCTGTGCTGCATAAGGGTCAATCTGGCCATGGGCACGAAGAAGTGCCCGTCTGTGAACAGGTGAAAGAATTCTTCACCTTATCTAATTTTATTTTATCATACTATCTTTATTTACCGATAACATTGGGTTACACCTGGGCATTCAGTGACGTAATTATTTGTATGAGTTGTTGATCCCATACTGTGGTTAGGCTTGTATTCTGGTTCAAGTTAAGTTTCTTTATCTTAGTTATGCGTACAGACTACTCGCAATTTGGTACGCATTTGGCGTATGTTTCAGTGACTGGAACACACGCTAATAATAGGGCCGCAATTTAGCCGTTGCATACGTTTTTTCCAGCTTGAACATGCGTACAGATTTCCCGCAACTTTGTACGCTTTAGCGTGCGTTCCAAGGACCGGAACAGATGTCAGCCAGGGGGGCCGGAAACAGTTTGTCATGCAGCTATTTAAACCCTGACTGGTGCTGGCACGCACGTGCACAGCGCCAACTGGGAGATTTTCATCACCACACTGCCACCAATGTAAGTAATCATATTCAGCTAACTTCATTATCTGTCTTTCTTTTATCTGAAGTAGAAGTTTAGTGGAATTGTTTCTGTTTCACCACTAGGTTCTATACATTGCTGTAGCGGCTACAGGCCAGAGTGGCAAGTATATATACACCCCAGTTGGGATTCAGTATTATTTCTGTGCCTTATGGTAACCTTTCAATTGCCAAAAAAGAACCTTTCTTGTTACCTTATATATCTCCCCCTGAGGAGCCCCAAGTGGGGCGAAATGCGTAGAGGTTATTATCACCTTTCATCTTTTTTACCTATGTACCCTTTCTAGCCTTAGGGTTATTTAGGGTTTATAGGTTAGGTACGGGGACAGGGTATCCCTACCTTCTGGGGGTATCCCTGGCCAAAGGGCCTACCCTAGGGCATTCTAGGGTTAGTCCTAGGTTTACTAAGTTATTTTTTGTTTCTTTTGGGATATTTTAATGTATATCTAATAAACTGTATTTTAGGAGTCCAGCTAAATTGTTTTTGATTCTTGGTGTTACAGTGAAAATGGTATGTTTTTCCTACTGGTAGGCAACCGATTTGCTTGTGACAACTTGTTTTCCTCCCCTTAGAAAAAAAAATTTTCTGTCTTCACCATAAGCTTTCTGAGTTGTATATTGATTAACATTTGACAGTTAAGTCATGCAGGAAGTGCCCACAGGGTCAAGAAAATAACAATCCAGTATATCTTAGTCTTTCTGTTGTTTCTTTTGTTACTATTTTGTTGTTTTTATGAAAGTTGGTTTACAAGTTAGGTTGGCTTTATACAACAGACTGAAAACAACAAAAAACAAGCCATAAACATGTCTAAGGCTATAAAAATGATTACATTCTCTTTGAAACATTATTATTTTCCAGTCAGACCTGCCTTAACCTGCATTTGTAGAAAAGTGTATTTTATAAGGGCATTTAGTGTATTAAACTCAAACAACTAGTGACATTTAACATCTCTGCAATCTGATGTTGTTTTACTAATACATGGCATTGTACATGTTGCCTGCAATAAGGATGACACAAATATTTCTTTCAAGGGGTTTTAATAGAGTAAAATATTGATGTCCTATCCTCGGGTCCGACACCCGGCACTGCCGCCAATTAGCTTTTTGAAGAGTGTGCATGGTGAGTTCTGTGGCCTCCTCACAGTATACCAAGTACAGTGCCATGCACTGTATAGAAGCTAAGGAGCTGTTCACATCTCATTTTTGCTGTATCTCAAGCGGATTCGCTTGTAAACAAACAAAAAACATAGAAATGTATGGCTTGATGTATCCATAGACTATAATTGTGTAGTCAGGTAGGTTGATGGGGCACCGGCAGCAAGGCGAGGTCTATTCATCGGAATCAGCCTAAGCAGTGAGAAAATGTTGGTATTGACTCAGTAATCACATATGTATGCTGCTTAATGAAATTGAATTCCCCCCAAAAAATGTTACATTTTATGTAGAGTATAGAAAGAGGAAAGTGCACTCCTATGATATGTTGAGGTGCAGTGATATACGGGATTCACATCCTATCCAACATGTAAATAGAAAATCACGCACTCTCTGTAGAATACTTGCAATTAGGTTTAATCAAGATATGGCCCCAGAGGACTGTGGAACAATTGAATAACAGCTCTCAAGCACTAGTAGACATAATCAGTACAATACATGAATTATGCGTGTTTGATGAGACGTTTCGGTCTGTATGACCTTTTTCAGTCTAACGCTGCAATAAAGATAGGGATAATATTAGAAATCACAGAGGATATATATTGTACACAGTATATAAAGCATATAGGAAGTAGGAAAACTAGATGATTCATGAGAAGAGCTAGATATGTAAACAATAAAGTAGATGGGTAGCCAGCTAGAAAACATACTAATAATACCTAGATCGATAGGGAAAAGTCAGTTGTAACTGCATATGGGTATCATTGTGGAGAAGAGGGGTGCAGGAGGCGGGTCACGCCATAAAGAAAACAAAGAGTTAACAGTAGAGACTCACCAGAGAGGAAAGTATGCTGGAACATGTGGTGCCTGTGCAGAGCTGTGTGCGGAAGCAAGCGGCAGCGTCTTAAATAGCACTGCACGTGTGGGGGAGCCGCAGGAAGCGCTATGAAAACGGAAGGGTGGCGGCGGCCATTTTGGAAAAGGGCGCGCCTGCGTAGTTTGCCGAATGATGACGGGCGCCATCTTGGAAAAGGCGGCGCATGCGCAATAGAGGAATAAGCGGAAAGAGGCCATGTTGAAAGTGGTACTAATGGGAGGATGAACTACAAAGAAATTAGGAAGTATCTGGGCAATATAGAATGATGTATAATAGTTGTAATGTGAATGAGGGTATCAATGTGAATAATAATGAGAATAATGAATAACAATGTGAATAATAATAATGTGAGTACTAATGAGGGGATGAAATAAAATAAGAAGTTTCTGGGCAGTATAGAATGATGTGTAGTAGTTATAATGTGGATTAGGGTATCAATGTGAATGAGTATTGTAACTTGAGTAAAGGGCTAGCCATGATATGAGATATTAGAGGTGTAGTATGTAGCAGGTATAGTGTGTGTATGTAAATAAAGGGGAATGGAGAAAAAAGGGGGGGGAATAGATACTATGGTAACAGCAGTAAGAAGAAGGGGAATAGGACATGACCCGGAACCTGATACTACCTTTTGGCTGTGGGTATTTTCAACGAGTCTGAAAAAGTAAAAAGGAACAATAGTGAGAAATTAACATCAAATGGACACAGAACAGATAAATACATAGTTATCTTGATATCTTAAGTAGGAAATATGTCATATTCACGGTTAAGTCCATGGGGGTGGAGGGTATTAAGTGTATGAATCCAGTAGGATTCTCTCTTTTTCAATAATCCAATATGGTTGCTGCCTCGTCTTGGTCGCCTTACCTGTTCAATGACTTGAAACTTAAACCACGTTGTGGTTTGCTTTTTTGAAGTGATCCGGTAAAGGTAACCATGTTTTCTGGCATCTAATAGTGGACTTATGATGGATAATTCTGTCTCTTACAGTTTGTGTGGTCTCGCCTACATACATTAGTCCACAGGGGCATTTTATAAGATAAACGACGAATCTGGAGTCACATGTGAAAAAGTCTTTAATTGGGAAAGGGGTGCCAGTATGAGGATGGTATATGATGTTGCCTTTGGATATGTTATTGCAACAGGAACAGTGTAGACATGGAAAAGTACCTGCTTTTCTGGTACTGAGAAATGTCTGATGAGGTGTTTTGATTTGGCTGCCAATGTCGGCTTTGATAAGATGATCTCTGAGGTTCCTCGGTCGCTTGAGACAAATAAGAACCGGATGTTGAAACTCTGGGATATGGGGGTAAGTTCTGCTAAGTAAAGACCAGTGTTTCCGTATGCTTTGCTTGTCTTTACTTAGCAGAACTTACCCCCATATCCCAGAGCAAACCACAACGTGGCTCAATTTAAGTTTCAAGTCATTGAACAGGTCAGGCGACCAAGACGAGGCGGCAACCATATTGGATTATTGAAAAAGAGAGAATCCTACTGGATTCATACACTTAATACCCTCCACCCCCATGGACTTAACCGTGAATATGACATATTTCCTACTTAAGATATCAAGATAACTATGTATTTATCTGTTCTGTGTCCATTTGATGTTATATAATTTCTCACTATTGTTCCTTTTTACTTTTTCAGACTCGTTGAAAATACCCACAGCCAAAAGGTAGTATCAGGTTCCGGGTCATGTCCTATTCCCCTTCTTCTTACTGCTGTTACCATAGTATCTATTCCCCCCCTTTTTTCTCCATTCCCCTTTATTTACATACACACACTATACCTGCTACATACTACACCTCTAATATCTCATATCATGGCTAGCCCTTTACTCAAGTTACAATACTCATTCACATTGATACCCTAATCCACATTATAACTACTACACATCATTCTATACTGCCCAGAAACTTCTTATTTTATTTCATCCCCTCATTAGTACTCACATTATTATTATTCACATTGTTATTCATTATTCTCATTATTATTCACATTGATACCCTCATTCACATTACAACTACTATACATCATTCTATATTGCCCAGATACTTCCTAATTCCTTTCTAGTTCATCCCCTCATTAGTACCACTTCCAACATGGCCTCTTTCCGCTTATTCCTCTATTGCGCATGCGCCGCTTTTTCCAAGATGGCGCCCGTCATAATTTGGCTAACTACGCAGGCGCGCCCTTTTCCAAAATGGCCGTTGCCACCCTTCCGTTTTCATAGCGCTTCCTGCGGCTCCCCCTCACGTGCAGCGCTATTTAAGACGCTGCCGCTTGCTTCCGCACACAGCTCTGCACAGGCACCACATGTTCCCTATCGATCTAGGTATTATTAGTATGTTTTCTAGCTGGCTACCCATCTACTTTATTGTTTACATATCTAGCTCTTCTCATGAATCATCTAGTTTTCCTACTTCCTATATGGTTTATATACTGTGTATAATATATATCCTCTGTGATTTCTAATAATATCCCTATCTTTATTGCAGCGTTAGACTGAAAAAGGTCATACAGACCGAAACGTCTCATCAAACACGCATAATTCATGTATTGTACTGATTATGTCTACAAGTGCTTGAGAGCTGTTATTCAATTGTTCCACAGTCCTCTGGGACCATATCTTGATTAAACCTAATTGCAAGTATTCTACAGAGAGTGCATGATTTTCTATTTACATTTTATGTAGAAATGTGGAAAGGAAACACACGTAAATGGACGATTGAGGCATTAGTGGCATGATGCAAGCCACAGTATGCAGCTGTACAGAACATGATCGTAGGCAGACAGACAAACAACAGTGGCAAGATAGGCTACCGCCGGCGAAGCAAGGTCTATTCATCAGGAATCAGCCTGTCTGAGCTGCGCAAAAATGTCAGTATTAATGCAGTAATAATATACATTCATGCTGCTTAAAGAAATTTTAACCCCCGCCCCAAAAAAATAAAAAATAAAATTTCAACCGTGTGGAAACTAAATACATTACAAATAAACTGACGATTGAGAAGCATTAGTGGCATGATGCAGGCTGCAGCTTGTAGCAGCCGTACAGAACGTGATGGCAGACAGACATCAACAGTGGCAAGATTGGGCACTGGCAGCAAGGAGAGGTCTATTTATCAGAATCAGCCTGCCTGGATTGTGAGAAAATGTCAGTATTGATGCTGTAAATCATAACATACATTTATGCTGCTTAAAGAAATTTAACAAACCCCCCAAAAAAAATTCAACCATGTGGAAACTGAATACACGTAAATGGATGACTGAGGCTTGACATATATGTGCAGCTTAATTAAATTGAAACCCCACCTTTCAAAAAATTTGAATTCCAACAATGTGGAAACTGAATATACATAAACAGACAATTGAGGTTTGACGCTCAATTTCTCTTTAATGCACACAGGTAAATTGCTGCAATACCTTGTATCTTGTAGTAATCTCTAGGGTTCATAGAAGTGAACTTCGGATCATAGATCATAAGTTGCTTTGGTCAAAACTTTGTTTGAATGGTGTATGGAGATCTGTCTCCGTACAGCTTTCAAATGTATGGGCTCCGCGAGGTGAAATTCCTTATCTTTGAAGTCTCGCAAGACTTCGGTGAATAACTTTGGCCATCGATTTTTAAACTTGACAACCATTTTAAAACTTGATTATAAAGTAAGCTTAGGTACCAAAGTTATTCACAGAAGTCTTGCGAGACTTCAGAGATAACGAATTTCACCTCACTGGAGCCCATACATTTTGGAGGCGGATCTTCATACAGCATTCAAACGAAGATTTGACTGAAGTGGCTTCAGATCTATGATCCGAATCTCGCTTCACTTAACAATATTAATCACATATATATGCTAGTTTAATTACATTTAACGATCCCCCCAAAAAAAATTTAAATTCCAACCGTATGGAAACTAAATATACGTAAACGGACAATTGAGGTTTCACACTCAATTTCAACTTAACACACAGGTAGATTGCTGCCACACTGTGGGTATTGTTACAATAATCATGTATATATATATATATATATATATATATATATATATATATATATATGTTATATTTTTACAAGCATATGCATGCCACTGGCCCTTGCTATCACACTGCTGTTGTTGGGTTCTACTACTACTGTCATCTGCCAACATTTTGTGCTGTATGACACTGCTGCTGCTGCCACTGTCCCCACTCTCATGGGGCCACTATTTTCAAAGTTACTGCCACTGCTGCTGTCCCCCCGCCACATCCCACTCTGTTATGGGGCCACTATTGTCCCTGTTTGGCCGTGTTGACATCACCGTTTATTTTTCCGTTCTTCTGATCCGTCAGAAGAATAGAATAAAACCCCAGATTCTTGTAATTTGAGTATTCGTAAAACCTCTTTCACACTGTCAGTATTTGGTCACTATTATGCATCAGTATTTGTAAGCCTGATGAGCTGTGCCTCGTGCACATAGCAGCATGAAGCTTTCCATGGCGGGCCTGGAAAGCTTCAGAAGTGTCCAGGCTGCCATGGTAGCTGATCAGACACCCGCAATTTCACTGCTGCATCCCTCTGCTTTAACTCATAGATGCTGCGATCGGCGTTGATTGCAGCATCTGAAGGGTTAAATTACAGGGATCAGTGGGATCAGCAGGATCAGCGTTCTCTGTCATTGTGGCTGGGTTTTTGCTGTATGATACTGTTGGCACCCACTGCATATAGAGCAGGTTCACTGCAGCAGCCCAACCCATACATTCTCTCAGTCACTGTGATGTATGGGTATACCTGATTTAAAGCAATTCATGATGAATTAATTCAGAACAAATCAAATTTCTCGGCAAACTTCGGTGAATTAGCCGAATCTAATTTTTGAAAACTTCACTCATCTCTAGCTGGAGAATAAAGGTAAAAGGTCAATTTTACTGCATAGTGAACACCGTACCTTTTGGCTTTTTTTCCAGCTTCCCATTTAATTTAAATGGCAATATTAAATGGTGCCTTTAGAAAGTACAAATAGTCCTGCAAAAATCAAACCTCATGCGACCATTTGAGCAGAAAAATAAAAAAAGTTATGACTTTGGGAAGGCAAAAACTTTGGGAATGCAAAAAACAGAAAATTGCAAGGTCCTTAAGGGGTTAAGGGTTATTCCATGAGTGATTTAAAAAAAGTGAAAATTAGGTATCATGTTAACCATAACCAGTCCTGTGCCTCACAGAGTCCCCCAAACATTGCTCTAATTGCTCTGCTATATTTATTTCAAGCTGGCAACTGAGATTCTGTGTCCTTTTATTTCAGTGGCAAGTCCTTCCTTCCTACAGCTACAGCTCACGGGGTGTGTTGTTTCTACTGTAGCTCTCTTCCTGTAACACCAGGGGGAAACATTATAATGAAGTAAATTGGATATCTTGCAAGTGTAGCATATTTCTAACAGAAAGAAAATTGTAAAAGTAACTAGTTTTAATGTTGAATTATATTAAAATAACTTTAATGTTGGCACAACCAATTTGTAAGTCTCGAACATTGGCACAAAATTCCACTTATGTACAGCTTTAGTAAATGCACCCATGTAACTAATATGTAGAGAATGTTGGACTAATGTGGAAACAATAGATCCATCGTAATCCAGAGTTTGTATTAGACAAATATTAGACCCAAAATTTGTATGCTGTATGCTGTGCCTGAATCTATCTGAAAGGCATATTCTGTGGAAGTGTTGTGTGGTTGGAAACCCCTTTTGAAATTTACCTTTTGAGAGCTGAGTGCCCCACTAGTTGCTAGTGGATTACTATAGTGAATTGATTTTCTTAGTTTGTCATGTATTGGTTCATCCTACCATATCATAAGCAAAGCATGTGCCTTTAGCTCAGTAAATGAAGGTTAAGAAAGTTGACAAATGTTGTCCATTATATGAGAGCATTTTCAGTGTCATAACAAATCTGAACTTTATTAACACTGGATTAATTATCTTCCAAGTAAACATAATTGTTTATTATCAGATTTGTTTTCTTTTCTTTTCTTTTTTTTTTAGCTGTTCTGATCCAAGTTTTGGCAAAAAGACATGTTTTAAAGTAGTTATATGACCTAATAATTGTATTTTTCAGACTATAAGATGCACCTGACCATATCATGCACCTTAGGTTTAGTCAAAAGAAGAATCAGAATATAAAAATATATTTTCTATAACTGTCACAGGTGTTTTAATGAAGTACAGGGGTTATGGTCACTAACTTTGGGATCTACCATAAAGCGGGGTTAATAGCTTTGGTCAGCTCTTGTTAACCTGAAACAAGCAGCAATGGTTCATGTGGTCACCTCATTAAAGTGCATGTCAGAAGATTTGTATCTATGAAACTGGCTGACCTGTTGCATGTGCACTTGGCAGCTGAAGATATCTGTGTTGGTTCCATGTTCATATGTGCCCTTATTGCTGAGAAAGATGATGTTTTATTATATGCAAATGAGCCTCTAGGAGCAAGCGGGGTGTTTCCATCAAACCTAGAGGTTCTGCTCTTTCTGCAACTGCTGCATCCTCTCCACTCTGATTGACAGGTCCAGGCAGTGTAAAAATCATAATGCCTGGACCTGTCAATCAGGAAGTGGGAGGGAGACAGCCAGGGAGGGAAGCAGCCAGGATGAGCCAATAAGTTCTTCAGCAGACAGGGTGGTGCCCTAGTAGAACGAGCAGAAATTCATTCTGTCAGAAATCAATCAACCGTATTGCCAGGTAGAGTATAGGGAAAGACTAGGATTCCAAAGAAGAATTGAGTGTGTTGTATAGAATAGCGATAAGCAGGACAGCTGGCAGACAAGGAAAGAGGAGACAGGACCTGTGGCTGACTGTGCCTGCTATCAGAAGTGCAAAAGCAGCTATCTGCAAGCAAATAATTTCATTTTGTTTCCCCATTTTCACAGGAATCCTTTTTTGTGGGGTTCATTATAATTAAACTGTGTATATACAGTATGTAGGCCAAGATGACCCATTGTAGGAATGGCAGTAGAAGCAACAGGTGGCAGCATCAGAATAGTGGCAGCAGCACATGACCAGAAGTAACTGCCCATTCTGCTGAATATTCTGGTGTGGCAGTACACTACAGTGTGATCATTAGTGGCAGAATGATCTATTCTGTTGAATCATGCACTGGTGTCTGAAAATCCTGGTTGATCCACACCAGATTCATCTTTATGAAGATTAGTCTCTCAACATTTTGTGAGGAAAGGCAAGTTCTCTTAGGGGTAACCATGCCCCCCAACACACAGAACACCTGCTTTGATGCCACACTACTAGCCAGGCAGGAAAGCATGCCCAAAGGGCCTGAGCAAACGGCACGTGTCATGCATGAGCTGCCACTGGCTAACCTGGAAGTTACACTGGGGAGTAAACCAGTCCATCTGCATCCTTAATAAATCATTGACCGCCTTCCTCTGCTCATACAGGAGGTCTAACATATGGAGTGTGGAGTTCCAATAGGTGAAAACTTTACATATCAGGCTATGTTGGGGAAGAGAATTTTGCCTTTGCAGCTCAAGGAGGGCATGTTTTGCACTTTAAGAGTGGCTGAAGTGCATGCACAGTTGCCTGGACATTTTTAACAGCTCTTGCAGTTTAAAGGAAGACTTGAGGGTCCGTGTGACAACAAGATTGAAGACGTGCGCCATGCAGGGCACATGGGTCAGCCCTTCCTGATACAGTGCAGATAAAATGTTCATGGCCACGCTGCTGGTGTGCCTGGGCTGGAACCACATTTACTCAGTGGGCTGTGAATGACATATATTGTCCTTGACCATAGTTACAACTTCATACATCAGTGCTGGAGTGACCTCTACCAGATACCAAGAGGCCCAAGGACTGGCCCAACTTCTGCTCAATGTACTTGTGTAGCACTTGTACAGCTTTTTTAAAAAAAGTAATGTCAGCTTAGGACCCTCCACCTTAGCTGGGCACAAGCCATCAGTTCTCTGAAAAGTGGAGAGTCAACTATATGGAAAGAGAGGGACTGAAGAACAAGCAACTTGGCCAGGTGAACGTTCAGCTTCTGTGCCGTTGGATGAGTGTGTGCATACCACTGTCTTTTTGCAATTGCCTCAGAGATCAATTGCTGTTGAAACAAATGACGAGGAGTAGAAGGAGCATCAGCAGCAATAGACAACATTGAGGTCGATGAGAAGTAACAACAGCTTCCTTCTGCTAATGTGGATGAGCTCTGACTGCTCTGGGGCGATGAGATATGAGGCAATTGTTGCATCAGGCTTTAATACTAAATGAGTGGCACGGTTTTCCCATGCCACTGTATGGTGATGCTCCATATGTAGACACAAAGCTATTATGCCAACATTAGCGCCTCACCTTCTACTCACACATGTTTCAAACTGTCACGCTAACATCCCCCAGTGACTTGGTGAAAAATCCCCACACTACTGAGTAAGCCATTCACCACTGCTCATTATGTTCCTATGGAGCTGTTCCACAGGCAGGGCTCCATAAGAACATCACTGGAGTAGGCAGAGTGAAAAAACCCTGCAGGGTGTAAACATAAGCAGAGGCAAACAGTATCAAAACATAAGCATACATATGAAATAGAGTAAAAATAAAACAGCATGGCAATAGGATATAGGTGAGCATCTTCTGTAAAGGCCTATACAAGAGATGGTTTAAATTGGACACAATGGCATGAGAAATCCAAGTGGAATCATATCTTCTAAACTAACACAACCATGTCTAAGCATATTGTGCATATGTAGAGCATTATTGTATTCTCCCTAACTACCACCAGGTCAATTATGATGTTTGGCTTTTTCCAATGATTCTCTACATGATTATGAGCTGCTATGGCAATATATTGCAAGACTTTAAAGACTGCATTAATAATTCTACCTGGTTTGTTTCCCAAACAAGGAGGGGGTACTAGAGGACTCAATAGCAGATTCAATAATGTAGCGTATCTTACGGCAAAATTTTTTAATGATAAGGCATGTCCACCTATTATGTAGGCGAGAGAATACATCAGCACACCTCCTGAAACATAAATCTAAGACATCTGGATAGATTTAATGCAATCTCTCATACCATATTTGAACAATGAATGACTTTCAAGGGATTTTCTGGGCTCCTGCTACTGACTACCTATCCTCAGGATAGCTCATCAATATCTGATAAAAGGGGGTCCAGCACCAGGTACCCACACTGATCAGCTGTTCACCGCAGACTCAGACAGAGGAACTAACATTTTTAATATACCCGGAAGCACAGATCCATTAAAAATGTAATGGCTGTGCCAAGTTACAGCAGCTCCTATTGAAGTGAACAGCAACTGAGCTGCAGGAACCCCTCGTCAGCAACCCATGTCTTCTCATAGTAAGTGAAAAGTGCCAACTATTTTTTGCTTAGTAATGTTTAGCAATGGTGCCAGTGCTGAAGAGACAAGACAAAATTAATATCAGCTTCCCAGTGTAACATAAATGATTGTTTACCATTATTCTTCACCCCACTGAACATGGCATGGTTAGATCGCTTATACCAGAGAGTGCAATCAAATCATACTGCAAAAACTATACGGCTCCCACAATCGTATCTCGAGTGGCATTTGATCATGTCTGAGTGGGCACCATATTTCAAGCCCTGACATCCTTCATCTATATACGACAGATGTCGCCATTGGGTAAAGACTAACGTAAGAAACATCAACAATTAGTAAATGTGTCCCATAGAGTTACATGATAGAATTCCTACAATTAGAAGGTGATTAGCTAAGAAGTAATTAGTCAGTAGTCAATTAGTAGTTTCTGTACCTATTGAGGTACAAATGATAGGCTTTGATTAACCTTTTGTATTCACATATTTTAGACACCTGTGGTTAAAGTACCTATTTAAGTCCTAGCTTCTTTTAACAAATGTTGAAGCTGTAATAGCCCCTGTGGTAGTCATGTAGCTTTCCCAGAAGCAACCCTAACTCACAAGCACTTTGCAGAATTTCTAACAAATTTAGCCACTGGTAATTCCTTTATTATAGGTATGAATAATCCACAATAGTTGTGTTGCATGTATTGCTACACTAGTTGTACACTTTGCAGTTAGCTGAAGTTCCTTAATAGAGGATATGTTATATGTGTTACTGAATAGGTTAGCTGTATAGTTCTCAAACGCATAATAGCATTGAAATTAAAAAGCAATAAGCTAAAGTAATCTGAAACCTATCTTCTTGTATTTGACTCTCTGTAGAAATAAAATTTTGTTTTTCTCAATTGTATTCCTTCTGATCAATATTTTTTTCAGCTCGGTAATATCTGTAAAACCTCTGAAATGCTGCAGTAAGCAAACAGTAAAAAGAGACGGCTGCAGAAGCTCACATCCTATCTACTGACATGTGTGGTGAAATATGTACTTTTCATTAAAGCATAACTGATAAAATGTAATTTTGGAAAATGTGCTATTAGCTATTTTCATTTGCAAAAAAGGCAGCTTACTTCCAATTACTTTCCAATTACTGATTTTAAATTATAGACTAGAAATGAGTGATTGCTGAAGGGTGTTATTTGTGCATAAATCACAAAATTCAATCTGAAATATAAAGTTTCAATTTGATGCTGTTATGTAATTACGAGCTCTTGTTTTCAATAAGCCTTTATCTTTCCTGTTTAGAAACGGTGCTTCTTTTGTGCAATTGTGTGCTTTGGAACAGCTGTGCTTAAAATATAGGATTTGCTAAATTTTAGGTGCACAAACAGTGAAACTAAATATATTCATATACAAGACTGTGTGTCCAAATTTTGCATATTACTATAGTATGTGCATTATGCCCTCATAAATATCATTGAACTATGTTTGAGGGGTTAAAACATAATATTCATGTAACTAATGCAGATCATGTTATATATTGTAAACTCAATTTCTTTTTCATCAAAGGGTTTTTTTTTGTTTGATGCAAAACCTCTCCAAGTGTTTCTTCAGAGAATATGTTATTGACATATTGTATACAGAATGAATGAAAAGCAAGTAATGTACAACAGAGAAGATCTATTTAGCTTCTTGAAAAAATATTTATTAAAGCTTTTGGGAACCTGCCTTACATTCTGGAGTACTATGCTGTTGAAATCATGTGGTCTGGACATTGGGATTAGGAGAAAAATGTGGATCCGTTGTGTCTACTAAACAAATTTTACTCCTAAAATAGTCAATGTTCACTAGACTGGAATGGGTGGACTACAGTACCCAGAAAGATTATCAAAATTAGGGTTATTTAGTTTAGAAAAAATACAACTGAGGGGAGATCTAATAACTATGTATAAATATATCAGGGGTCAGTACAGAGATCTCTCCCATCATCTATTTATCCCCAGAACTGTGACTGTGATGAGGGGACATCCTCTGCGTCTTGAGGAAAGAAGGTTTGTACACAAACATAGAAGAGGATTCTTTATGGTAAGAGCAGTAAGACTATGCACAGACTGATGTCTTTTTTTTCATTCTTACCTAAATATGTTACTACTGTATGTTACTAAAGCTGTCAGCCCAAGATATCTTTCAAAAACTTTAATAGGGGAGACCCTTGTGACAGTAGCTTATCTCCATGCAAAGCAGAGGGTCCACATGTTGAAATCTAGCATGGCTGAATTGTATTTCCCCAGCTAGAAGTCAAGGTTTCCCCAAGCATATTAGATTGTTGGTGGTCTTGTATTCTGCTAGGATCTGGTACTGTAAGGCTATGGAACTAAAGCCGAACTGGTGGTCAGCAAATGCGGCGTACCAGACACGCTTTGCGCAAGCCGTCGCGCTCTGAACACCCTTGAGGGCCGGGGTACTCTTCACCCGCTTCCAGCAGGAAGGGGGGCTTATGCAGAGCCCTTCCCAGGTGCCAGTAGCGAGGCGGCTGGTGGCTGGGCACACCGACCACGGTTGGGCAAAAACTACCAGAGGGTACTGGGAGGTAAATGCAGTGTAATGGTTAGAGACAAGAGCAAGGTCAAAACATAAACCAGGACACGAGAACCAGCAGAACACAGAACCAAGGCTGAAGCAGATAACCAAAGAGAAACACTCACCAGATAGCTTAGTTCCAGCACTGAAAGTAACTGAAATAATCAGCAATGTGTGAGAGCAAACAGCTAGTTTAAATAGCCCTCCGGGGATCACATGACATTGCTGACATCACACCCAATCTCCACCCTCAGGCCAAGGAAGCTCAGGTGAAGACTGAGTGGGTGAAAATGAGAAAACCTCCCACCACCTCCCTGACTCAGGAAATAAAGTGGTAGTGGTTTTCTGGCAACAGCTGACGCTAGGAGCCCCGGCGTCCCGGGACCCCTGGCTAGCGTCAGCGCTGGGAATGACGGCGTCCCGTCTCCCAGCGATACCAGGACGTGTAGTGCGTCTCATAGAATGACATGTACGCATGAAACGCAAACCCTTACTGGATGTGAACCCTGGGGTTGACACCCTGCCCCTCGTGGCCAGCGAGGAGCAAGGGATGCCACGCTGAGGGGCCAGAGACCTGACAGTACCCCTCCCTTGAGGAGAGACCTCTGG
The DNA here is from genome assembly GCA_900303285.1 of Rhinella marina. Classification (NCBI taxonomy): domain Eukaryota; kingdom Metazoa; phylum Chordata; class Amphibia; order Anura; family Bufonidae; genus Rhinella; species Rhinella marina. The sequence continues at coordinate 19,478 of ONZH01020480.1, forward strand.
GCTCTCACCACCCGGTTTGACCGGAAATCTGGAATGAAATTCCGCAATCAATTTATCTGCATGGATACGCTTTTTAGGAACCCATGACCTCTCCTCTGGCCCGTACCCTTTCCAGTGGACCAGGTATTGAACAGAATTTTGAACCCTCCGAGAATCAACAATCTGTTCAACTTCATACTCCTCCTGACCATCGACCATAACAGGGCCAGGTGGAGTGTGGGGTATCAAAGGCTCCCGAGCCTTTTTAAGGAGGGATCTGTGGAATACGTTAGGGATCCTTAAATTCCCAGGGAGTTTAACTCTAAATGCAACTCGATTGATTACCTCCAAAATAGGGTATGGACCGATAAACCTGGGGGCAAGCTTAATACAGTGAACCTTAAGCTTGAGATTCTTAGTGGAAACCCACACCAGGTCTCCAACTCTCAAAACCTCCCCCTGAGATCGGTGTTTATCAGCAGCAACCTTCTGCTGGTCAACTGCTTTTTGGAGGTGCCGACGAATACCAGTCCATACCTCCTTTAGCCGATTGGTAGTCTCAGTGACCCCCGGGATATCGTCACAACCTTTAAGAAAGGCTGGGGACCTGGGGTGGAACCCCAAGTTACAGTAAAAGGGGGACGTACCCAGAGACTCATGATGCCTATTATTAAGGGCAAACTCAGCCAAAGGTAGGTACCTGCCCCATTCAAGCTGGTTGTCTGAACAAAAACACCTAAGGTAGGTCTCCAACGACTGGTTGGTTCTTTCCGTGAGACCATTTGACTGCGGATGGTAAGCAGAGGAGAAAGACAACTCCATCCCAATACGCCCGCAGAAGGATTTCCAAAACCTAGAAATGAACTGGGTACCTCTGTCAGACACAATGCTACAAGGAACCCCATGCAACCTGACAACATTATCGATAAAAATGTTGACCATATCCCGGGATGAGGGCAACCGGGGAAGGGGAATGAGATGACACTGACGGGAGAACCGATCCACAATAACCCAGATAACGGTTTTGCCCTCAGAGACCGGGAGATCGGTGATGAAGTCCATCGAGATGTGCGACCAGGGTCGGTCTGGGATGGGAAGGGGGAGGAGCTTCCCGGGCTGAGAAGACCGAGGTACCTTACTCCTGGCGCACACCTCACAGGATCGGACAAATGCCTCAACATCCGGTCTCAAAGTAGGCCACCAGAACCCCCGCCTAATCAGATGAGACGTTCCTTTAATTCCTGGGTGGCCAGCCAGGACAGAGTCATGGCAACTCTGAATGATGCGGAGCCTCAGGTGAACTGGGACAAATAGTTTATCCTGAGGGGTATCTGTGGGGGCCAGGTGTTGCGATTTCATCACCTCCCATTCGACGTTGGTGGAGGCGACCACCACCCCTTGGGGAAGAATAGGAGGTGGACTAGCCTCCTCTTGCTGGATAGGGCACAGACTCCTGGATAACGCATCAGCTCGACTGTTTTTAGAGCCAGGAATAAATGAGATGGTAAACCTAAATCTCGAGAAAAACAAGGCCCACCTAGCCTGCCTGGGGTTAAGCCTTTTAGCGTTCTCCAGATATATCAGGTTCTTATGGTCGGTAAGAACCACAAATGGATGTCTGGCCCCTTCTAGGAAGTGTCTCCATTCCTCGAGAGCCAATTTGATGGCTAGTAGCTCCCTGTTGCCAATGTCATAATTCAACTCGGGACTAGAGAACTTCCTAGAGAAGAAGGCACAAGGTCGGAGGTGTGTGAGAGAAGGGGACCCCTGGGATAACACTGCCCCCACTCCAACCTCTGATGCATCTACCTCTACTACAAATGGCCTGTCCAGGTCGGGTTGAACCAGGACAGGGGCAGATGTAAACGCCCTCTTGAGGTTGAAAAAAGCGGAGACAGCATCATCTCCCCACCTAGATACATCGGCCCCTTTGCGGGTGAGGTCCGTAAGGGGCTTCACAATCTTGGAGAAATCCTTAATAAACCTCCTATAAAAATTGGCAAAACCCAGGAACCTTTGAAGGGCCTTAAGGTTCCGGGGTTGGACCCAATCTCGTATGGCCTGCACCTTGGCCGGGTCCATACGGAAACCAGAGGATGACAAAATAACTCCAAGAAACCCGATCTCTTCGACCTCAAAGGAACATTTAGGAGCATTGACATACAGGGAGTTATCACTAAGCCTCTTGAGGACCAGGCGCACATGGTCCCTGTGGGACTGGATATCTTTGGAAAAGATCAAAATATCATCAATGTACACAATGACAAAGAGTCCCAACACATCCCTAAAGATGTCATTAACAAAAGCTTGAAACACGGCCGGGGCATTACAAAGCCCAAACGGCATCACCAAGTACTCGAAGTGTCCCTCAGGTGTATTAAAGGCCGTCTTCCATTCATCACCTGACTTTATACGGATAAGGTTATAAGCCCCTTTAAGATCCAACTTAGTGAAGATCTTGGCCCCCAGGAGCTGGTTGTATAAGTCAGGGATGAGAGGAAGGGGATATTGGTTTCTTATGGTGATTTTGTTGAGCTCTCGATAGTCGATACACGGCCTTAATCCCCCATCCTTTTGGAAACAAAAAAGAAACCAGCTCCAACCGGAGACTTGGAGGGACGAATAAAGCCCTTAGCGACATTCTCCCGGACGTAATCCCTCATGGTCACCCTCTCGGGTTCTGAGAGATTAAAAATTCTGCCCTTTGGCAGAGGGGCCCCTGCAACCAAGTGAATCTCGCAGTCATAGGGTCGGTGCGGTGGTAATATAGAACTTCCTCTCTCCGAGAATACTTCTGGAAATTCCTTCATATACCAGGGGACCTGAGTAGAAGAGCAACCAACTGGAGTAATCTCCTGCATACATTTACTCTGACACTCCTTACTCCAACTGGTGACATCCCCATTAACCCAATCAATACAGGGATTATGCTGCCTGAGCCATGGCAGGCCTAATACCACAGAAGCAGGAAGGGCATGCAGAACCCAGAGGTTAATTTTTTCCTTGTGAAGCCACCCCACCTGTAAAGAGACCGGTTCGTCAGTGACCGCCTCTACACTCTGGTCAAGAAATGAGCCATCTAATGTGGTGAGACTAATACCAGATTTCAGGGTTTTAAGGGGAACTCCCAGATCCCGGGCTATGGCATGATCCAAGAAATTAACCTCAGCTCCACAGTCAACAAAAGCATGACCCTTCACCTCCCTTCCCTGGTAAGCAATTACAATTGGAAAAAATAATTTTTTAAATGGGGGTACCTGAGCGCCCAGTTGGGGAGCCCCTGCTCCAACTAGGCGCGGTCGTTTCCCGAATGCTCCAGACGAGGACAATTCCGCTCCCGATGCTTGGCTGATCCGCAGAGCAGGCATGGTTTCTGGGGCCAGGAACGTGGCCTCACAACAGGCGATGAGGTCTTTCCCAGCTGCATGGGTTCCTCAGTAGGAGGAGATGTTAACCTTGTCCCAGGTGAGATTCCCTTGGAGATGGACTTATCGTGCAACCGTTCACGTTGCCTCCTATCCAGACGCACAGCCAAGGTCATGGCAGACTCCAGATCTTGTGGTGGCGAGTGGTGCACCAACATGTCCTTAAGGGAATCCGTTAACCCACACAGGAACGCACTTCGCAATGCCGCATCATTCCATCCGGTCTCGATGGCCCACCGTCTGAATTGGGAGCAATACTCCTCTGCCAAGAGATCGCCCTGATGGAGTGATCTAAGGTTAGATTCAGCAATGGCGGTTCTGTCTGGTTCATCGTAAATGAGGCCCAGCGCCTTGAAAAACTCCTCAATGGAATTACGGGCAGGGGAATCCTCAGCAAGAGTAAAGGCCCAAGTCTGGGGGTCCCCCCTGAGAAGGGAAATGACTAGGCCCACCCGAGTCCGCTCATCACCTGAGGAGGTGGGTCTAAGTCGGAAATACAATTTGCAACTTTCACGAAAATTAAAAAATTGCTTGCGATCCCCTGAAAAAAAATCAGGTAGGGGAACCTTAGGCTCAGCGGATGCCCCACCCCCAAACCCGGAATTAGATATGGGCATACTTGGGGTGGCTGAGGTTAACTGGGCTAACACCTGGGTATGGTTCCCCACTGTCATAGCTAGATCCTGAAACATGCTTAGCAGATTATGCATCTGTTCACTTAGCTGTTTTGCAGGATCCATAGGAAGGCTGATTATTCTGTAAGGCTATGGAACTAAAGCCGAACTGGTGGTCAGCAAATGCGGCGTACCAGACACGCTTTGCGCAAGCCGTCGCGCTCTGAACACCCTTGAGGGCCGGGGTACTCTTCACCCGCTTCCAGCAGGAAGGGGGGCTTATGCAGAGCCCTTCCCAGGTGCCAGTAGCGAGGCGGCTGGTGGCTGGGCACACCGACCACGGTTGGGCAAAAACTACCAGAGGGTACTGGGAGATAAATGCAGTGTAATGGTTAGAGACAAGAGCAAGGTCAAAACATAAACCAGGACACGAGAACCAGCAGAACACAGAACCAAGGCTGAAGCAGATAACCAAAGAGAAACACTCACCAGATAGCTTAGTTCCAGCACTGAAAGTAACTGAAATAATCAGCAATGTGTGAGAGCAAACAGCTAGTTTAAATAGCCCTCCGGGGATCACATGACATTGCTGACATCACACCCAATCTCCACCCTCAGGCCAAGGAAGCTCAGGTGAAGACTGAGTGGGTGAAAATGAGAAAACCTCCCACCACCTCCCTGACTCAGGAAATAAAGTGGTAGTGGTTTTCTGGCAACAGCTGACGCTAGGAGCCCCGGCGTCCCGGGACCCCTGGCTAGCGTCAGCGCTGGGAATGACGGCGTCCCGTCTCCCAGCGATACCAGGACGTGTAGTGCGTCTCATAGAATGACATGTACGCATGAAACGCAAACCCTTACTGGATGTGAACCCTGGGGTTGACACCCTGCCCCTCGTGGCCAGCGAGGAGCAAGGGATGCCACGCTGAGGGGCCAGAGACCTGACAGGTACTATTTATTTAACATGTATGGGCAACTTAAAATTTATGAACCTACTGTATCCCAGCTCAGCCATTATGGGTGCTGCCATATGTTCCAGTTTTTAACTCAGTTTCTGAACCAAAAACAGGTGTAGCTCATAAAAGGAGAGAAAGTATAAAGGATGGGTACAACCTCTCCTCTTTTTTTAATCCATTTCTTCAAAAATTGTGAATCTGTGAACTGAAAGTGATCAGTGCAGAAGGCAGGGGGAAGGAAAAGTAGTGATTAGCATAAAAAGGCATTTTTCTCCAATAAGACATATTACAACATTTCTCATACTTTTTGTACTATTGATTTATACAAAGTTTGTTGAGACACTTTTTATTTCACCTCTTTTGGTACTGCAGGGAAATTTTATACCCACTGCCAGATTTCCCCACATATTAAAGCTGATTGATAGTGGCCCAGTAGTGGCCTGCTCTGTGGTCATCTTATTGTCAATTAATCCTTCTAACAAGTAGAGATTGTTTAAAGGAAAGAACCCCTTTGATTCTTTTAGTTTTTCTTTACAGTTGGTTGTACTGATTTCATCAAGCTCAGTGCAAGCACATCTCAATTACATGTGACTTTATACCTGTATTGTAAACTGGATAATCTATGTTAACATAGTGTAATAGATACACATGTACAAAAAAAGTTTTTTTATAGAAAATCTTTTGATCTTCTAAAGAAGTTCAATGAGGATAGATCATCAGTTTTTAAAAACTGTAGAAACCCTTTAAGCACACGAGGAACACAATCAAGAGCACAAGTTATTTATGCTCACTTTATTGGAATTTCTGTTGCAAAACAATTATTTTTTATTTGATGGACAATATTACCTACAAGTTACCGAGACAGCTATGGGTACGAAATGTGCACCAAATTTTGCAAATCTTTTCTTAGGGTGGTGGGAAGAACGAGAAGTATTCACTGATTTATTTGCCAAATTCACAAAACACATCACTTTTTGGGGACGTTATATAGATGACATGTTAATTTTATGGGAGGGCACCACTAATGAGTTTCATCAGTTTACGGAGCTTCTTAATAAAAATAAGTTGGGATTAAAGTTCACAGCGGAAATTCATGAGACTACCATTAACTTTTTAGATTTGACTCTTGTCCTGCAGCCTGACGGGACAATCCAAACAGAAGTTTACAGGAAGCCGACAGCAACAAACAATCTGTTGCACTGGCAGAGCTACCATCCCTTGCCCCTCAGGAAAGGCATATCCTTTTAAATAACACCAAACGCAAAGACAATTCTCTAATACAATGTATAGGGACATATGATTTCCAATATCAAAAAGTCAAACAGATATTAGGAAAGTATTGGAATATCCTGAAAAATGATGTGGATTTGGTAGAGGTAATTCCATCATACCCATCAATAACTTACAGGAGAGGCAAGAACCTAAAAGAAAGCTTGGTTCGTAGTCATTTTCAGTGGAATAAACCACAAAAACAAACATGGCTCTCGACAGTGGGATCCTATCTGTGTGGAGACTGCGTTTTTTGCAAAAAAATGTTGGCAAATAAAGAGTTTGAGAACCCAGTAGACGGAAAAAAATATAAAATTAAACAATACATAAACTGCAAAACGACAGGTGTAGTTTATGCCATTCAATGTGGATGTCCAAAATTATATATTGGGAAAACAACTCAAGAATTAAGAAGGAGAGTATCCAAACATCTTAGCAGTCTAAACACGGAGGGAGACACAACACTGATGAGACATATGCAGAAAGTACATAAAGGAAATGATAGTACAATAAAAATCTGGGGTATAACTAAACTAACAACAGGCCCAAGACAGGGAGACATCGATAAAAGATTACAACAAGAGGAAGCCCGTTGGATTGGATCGACTAAAAAGTTTATCTCCGCAAGGCCTGAATGAAGGGTTTTTGTTCGTATCGTTTTTATAAAAGCTTCAAAATTACTATAAATTAAGTAGATATAATAAGTATTTAGAAGAGAAGGAAACTAGCTTTAATAAACATCAATAAAATGTTGCCCATCTTCAAAAATTAAGTCAAATAATTGGGAAAATAGAAATAAAATAAAATAATAGTCAACCTCCTACTTTCCTCTCCCCTCCCCTATTGATGTTCTCAACAAATAAGGCCCCCTTTCGCTGCCAAGAAGTAGATAACTATATTGATAAAAATAAAATAAGAAGCTATATACCAACATATTAGGTTGGACCCCCCTCCACTCTTGAAAAAATTAGATAAAGTTACAAAAGATGCAGGCTATATAAAAAACTAAAAGCCATATTATTTTGCAATATAAAGAAGAATAAATAGCGTATAATTTGGGTAGGACAAGCAGCGAAGACATTAGCGTATCAAAGTGTAGATGATCAGCGAGCGAACAAATAGTTCGCTATGGTCCTCAGACATGTGTACTACAATGTTGGTGCGGAATAGAGACTAAGAGCATACGCATGCGCGAGATTTCCATAACTATGCGAGATTACGTACGCAATGAGAAAAGATGACGCTTAACATAGCGCCAACTATGTAGTAGTTAATATGTCAGGGAGTAGGGCAAAAAAGACATAGGTAAAGTCCTATCAGAGAAAGAGAAATAAAAATATGTAGAGACAGAGGAGGCAAAGTTCCAGATCATTGGTAAGTGTCCTCAACTGTCGCCATAGGAGGCTTTAAAGCCAGAGGGCAACGCCCACAAACACTCACTGCCCTAAACCCCTGAAGACGCCACAGAAGTGGTGAAACATGTCGGGGGGCAGTGTTTGAGGGAATTATTTTAATGGTCAGCATTTCAGCAACACGGTACGCTATAAACAGAGGTAATATAGGCAGGGATACAGTCTGTTGGGAAGAGTCTGGAGCCAGCGCGTGGCTACCAGCCTGCCACAGACATAGAGAAACCAGCAGAGTATATAGCAGACAAGCAGTACCTAGTTGCTGAGACACTGCAAATTTTAAAATAGGGTTTATTTAGCACATAAGATTGATGTTTTATATAAGTGAATAAAAGTTACGTCTTAGTAGCATGATATAGACACAGGTGTAAGACGGGCTATCACTAGTCAATTGACTACATGTAAATAAAATAAGAGTGTTGGGAATTGGCCTGACAGAAAATGGTGCTTGCTGGGTCTTTTTATAGTCAAGGGGACCTGACGGTGCTCTGGCACTTTCCGGCTATGTCGGATACAATGAACTCCAGCAGGCTGTTCATCTGTCGCAAAAGACTGATGGATAAGGGCTCATGCACATGAACATATTTTCTTTCCGTGCCGTTCTGTTTTTTTCTGGCGGACCGTATGTGGAAACATTCATTTCAATGGGTCCTCAAAAAAAAAAGTGTGCATTCCATTTCCGTATGTCCATTCCGCAAAAAAATAGAACATCCTATTATTGTCTGCATTACTGACAAGGATAGAACTGTTCTATTAGGGGTCAGCTAATTTGATTCACTGAAATTCAGACACTGCTCCATTCCCTGGTACTCGCCACTTGCAGGCGCCTAGATCAACACTCTGGGAATGGCTTGTACTATCCACTAAGCCATTCACTATTCAATCACTGGCCACTGAAAAAGTTAAATTAAAATGTCCCCAAACATCTCCTAAGGCCACATTCATATCTCCTTTAGGAGATCGGGGCACCTGATCCAGCACAAATGCTAGCTGTTGGCCTGGACAAAAAAAAACCCTATCCTATTAATTTTGGTTTGCTTTTTTTAAATTTATGTCTCTCTTTTTTTTGTGGCATTTCTTAACAAATAGTGTGTTTCAGCACATGCATTTATATGCAAGCCATGCAGGAAAGTATGTATAACCTCTTGTATCACATCCTCTGAAAATCAGTATGAAAAAAAGCAATTGTAGTTAAAAAAAAAGTCAAGGTAAAAGCACCATTAAGAAATCACACACACACTGACACTTTTGTTCTGTTAAGAAGGTCCAAAAAAACGATGGATGTGCGAGTGTATCTGGCACCAAAGGCCGCTTTCACACAAGCATATTGAGATCTGTCAGTATTCTGGCTCAGGATTCCTGATGATATACCATCAGTATTGCATCAGGATTTCATCAGTTTTTACATACGTATTTACTCCTTCCTTTGTTATTTATGCACTGCACAGACTGTAATGTGTGTATTTGGAAACATATCCGCACAATACTCGGACATGCTGTAGATTTCAAATACTGACAGAAATTATACACCCATGTGAATAGCTTTATTCATGAACATTAGCAGTGGATTCTGGGACGTAAAATCTGGACCATACAGTATACAGATTGAAAATACACTTGTGTGAAAGCAGCCAAACTCAGAGCATCCAGAGATTAAAAAAAAAAAAGCCTTTAAAGACACATCTTTGTACTGTGCCTAATAATTCCCATAAAAAATGCAAAAGTCCACAAAAAAATGTTAAATCATCCTTTCAAGAGAAAAAAATACCAAAGCATTCTTTGTTTTGAAAAATATTCAAAAAAGCAAATTACACAAAAATGCAAATGATACTGTTTATGTAAACATTTCAATCTGCTATGGACTTTAAACATATGGCTGCAGCATTTTTTACATTGAGCCAGAACTCTGGCACGCATATTTTGTTCCACATTTATAAAGTGTTTTAGACACTTTTTGCTCTCCACTCAACAAGGGTTCTGAGTTAGTCAATTTTTATATTTGTAGCACAGCATTCAGGGAACAATCTGCCAGAGTTCTCCGGATCCGGCGTTACTGAATGTTACCGGAACCCCTGCAGGCCCAATCACTATATTAGGGTCTGGCGGAGATCCGGCCGCTACCCGGCAAATATGCCAGCATTCGGCTGGAAAAAAACTGTTTTTGTTCGGTCGATTACCGGCATCCTATGCCGATACAGCCTGCCGGAAGCCTATGCTGCAAATGTGAAAGAAACCTTACATAATACTTAATGAATGTGGCTTTGCAGAAAGGGCCATAGCTTAGGATGTGACAAAGTGTTGTTAAATTTTGTCTCATAAGTTTGGCAGAAAGTAAGCCAAACAAAAAGCATAGTAAAGTTACAGAAAAGTGTCTAAAGATGCAGCCAATCTATCATCCATCGTTAGGCTTATATTACACCGGAATGCTCGTTAGCGATGATCTGGCTATGTAATAGTGCTGCATATGCTCGTTCATTGGGCAATCTACATTTTTAAGCGTGCTGAAAAATCATTGATTGCCGGCTGCAGATCGTGCTGTGTAATCTCAATTGCAGACAATTGCCTGGATGATCACATAGTGTAATACAAGCCACTGTGATAAAGTTTCCACATATTTCTACACTCCAGTCAAAGTTTACACTGTCTAAATACTAGTCAAGATTAGTATATACTACGGTCCAAATATTTTTGGTTGTCTTCATATATCAGAATTCACAACCTTTGTTTCACTACAAGAAACTTCATATTAAGAATAAATTGGTAATTTCGGTTGCTTCACTCAGTTTTCTGGACTCAGACTGCTATTGAGTGTGTGTACTGACAGCGCTATCAGCTAATTAGTGACAATATTTCTGTCTATGACTCTGCAAGACATTTCCACTGACAAGTCACTGGAGCTTACAGAGCAAACTTAAAGAGATAATGACAACAGATTTAGATTTCTATAGAGACATTTTATTACCGAATAAGAAAAATGCAGATGTTTATTACATTTATTTGTTATTGAATCGTAAACCTAATATGGATTTTACACATTTTTTTTCTAATGACGGGTATATGGTACTTTTTACTATTATTGAAGTACTTGTCAAGTTCAAGATCATAATTTATTGTTATAATCCACTTAATCAATCTCAAACCCCCAGGGGTTCTTTGGGCAGACCTCTCAGCATAGCTGGACATGTGGAGGGAATAAGGCTAGGGCTAAATGGTGACATGTGTCACATGACAGCATGCCGCAGAAAGGTTGCTTAACTATTTTAAAGCTGTGATTAGACTGTGAAAACAGCCAAGTCACAGGCATTACACAGGCAAGTCGCATGTTGCATGTCACTTACATTGACGCCAAAGGAGTCAATATTGTACATGACATGTGATTTGCGAAAGAAAATCCAGCATGTCTGGATTTGTTGTGACTGTCGCACATCGCATTATGACACCATAGACATACATGACTTAAATTGTTGTTTGGCTTTCTTGTCACGCAACACAAGTCGCCTTTGTGGAGGCACGAGGGTCAGTGGGTGCTGTCGTCTGGCAATATTTATAAAGACCGCACAGGGCCAGGGCTCATACCACTGAATGCCCGTGCTCCATTCTTGTGGATGGAACATTGCTCAGACAACACACGGTGAGGGTATAATGCTCAGGGAAGCCATTATTGGATAACCAACAGTCAGCAGCGTATAGTACAATCCCAGCAAGGACACAGGATGGCACATGTGACAGCAATTCACCCTTCCACTGACTTGCCAGGGATTAAACCTCCATGACTTCCGAGAAACCCAGGACCAAGTACATCAGCCAGTAGCACCCCTCTTTGGGCAGGCACCCACTGAGAGGAGGTGGCAGCAAGCATAGGGAGCTGGCCATGCACAGCAAGGCATGTGGCCAGGTGACTTGATAATCCCTGGAATCTCCAACGGAACCAGTAGGCTTGCGGTTGGGCAGAAGAGCAGTTCTGAAGTCCACCAGCTGAAACTGTAGTCCCCAGGCTAACGTCCTGTGGAATAGCTGCAGATGACAGGAGCAGTCACCCTTTTATTTCCCTCAGCCATCATTTCAGTGCATTGGCCCGTATAGGATTGGTGGGAGATAATCTTGGCTGTTCCATCATTGGTTGCCAGTTCAATCTGACTGCATAATGTTATTCTAATGACACAGCCAGACAGGCTGAACAGCTCCTAATATACAGCGAGGGGCTAATGCAATCCACAGGTGATGTCATTAGCAGGTCTTTTCCCATACATCTGCTGGCTTGATAGTCAGACCAAAAGGCACCACATAGTTGATTCAAGTTGCTGTGGAAGTAGTGGAAGTCAGGCAGCTACAGGAAAAACACATTAAGCAATAGCTCATGTCCCTGACTGCCTCCCCAAAACAATGGGCAAAGAAACAGTACACCTGGCACAAATTAAGAACAATCCACTCCACAAGTGGTCAGTGAGCATATTTTCATCACAGCCGTGTAGGCCTAGCCTAATACACATCTGATCCCCGCTAGGTTCTTGCTCCTTTGCTCCTCCGCTGCTGTTGCATATCTGGAGTCTACCCGTGTCAACGTCTGGTGTGATGTGGGCATGTAGTGGCTGCAGCCAATGCCATCAGTGTGGCCAGTTATTGCCTGCAACATCCATGTGACCTGCATGGAACTAGTTAATACGGGGAGACCTGAAATCTGCAGTGGTGGTGAGGGTATAAAGGAGTGATGGAAGGGATCAGGTAAGTATGACTTCCTCCACAGGTCCAGCCAAACTGGGTGGGCTGCCCAAAAGGTCCTGGGGAGTGAATAATCCCTCTTGAATCCCTTGAAATTCTTAGAGGCGTGTTCCGGTATTTAAATTCATGGCCAATTCTTATTAGGGCATCAATGTAAGATGGTTGGGATCTTATCACTGGGACCCACACCAATCAGCAGGACAAAAGACCCACAGCTCCTATCTAGGGAAAGTGATGCTAGTTTTAGTGGACTCAAATGCAGTTACATGCACAGCTACACTAGTTTTTACAGTACATTGTGCCTGTTGTACCTGACTGCAGTTGAGCCCACTGAAGTGAACATTGCTTTCCATAGATCAACAGTGAAGGTGTTAGGCCTGAAGTCCATTCCCTTCACTACCATGCTACTCATTATGCTGCCCGGCATCCTCGGCAAGTTGCGGTCTCCATTGCTCTGCTTACTTAAGGCACGCATGTGCTTAATTTGGTCTTTTAAAGGGCCAGAGTGTGCATCTGCAAATCCTTCCCCTGCCAATGGCTGAGGGTCCCTGGGTATATAATGCACCCTTTACAGGCAGAGGGTGTCTGAGCTTTAAGGTTCCCTGTGACCAGAAAAGGTGTTTGAAAGACTAAGTGCTTCAGTGATTTTCTTGTGTTATCAAGTGAAGAAAAAAGTTTGTATTCCATTTCATAGTTTTCTAGTAACTTATAGCTGTTTTTTTCTGCCAATTATCTAAAGATTTGCCACAATCAAAAGATTGTCAATGACATCATGTATAAAAATTAAACAATATGTCAAATTACTAACTACTTACGTTTAAAAAAGAAAATAATGTACTTTAGGTGATTTCATTAGAGATTAATGACTCAATTCTAAAATATGAAAATTCAACCTGAACTTCTGATTCTAACTAATCTGAATTTTGTATGATTTAAGACAGAAAGGGAGGAAGAGAGAGAGTTTTCCAGGCAATCTGAGCACTTTCGATTTGGGTTAAATTTAGTTTGGACCCAAATCTAATTGGGCAACCAATTTGGCCATATTGGCTCCAAAACTAATTTTAAGAAATTTGCTCATATCTATACGCAATTCAGATACATATCCAAAAGCAATAATTTCTTTACCACTATCCTACAGCAAATTACAGACATTTTTATTTTCCTTGTGGCTTAAATATGAACTCAAAATGATAATTTAAAGTGGCTTCTACAGGACTATCATAACAGTGCCTATCACATGGCCACTTAAAATTGAAAGCAAGAGAACCACAAAATACAATGTCATGCCTGCCTAAACTGCAAAACACTACTGCAAAATACTGAACAAATCTGCAATGCGCAAATGAGACCTAATAGTGCTGTGTCAACTTCTACAGGTCTCTGAGTAATGTATTAGAATCAGTTTTTAGCCCATTTGATTGCATTTGTAGCCACAGCTCAACTATAAGAAGTATGAGAAGTACAGTTTTTCAATCTCTGACATACACTACTTGCCAACAGTTCTGATTTTGCTAGGACAAAGTTACCCATGAACTGGTCTGAAAACGGGGCTTATGCAAATGTCGTCCCCAAAGTATCAATTCTGTTGGCGTTCCAGGACATTTTAATAGTGCTCCAGGGTGGTGTAAGGGGTGAGACTTAACCCCTTACACCCGGGGCCTGTTTTCACCTTCCTGACCAGGCCATTTTTTGCAAATCTGACATGTGTCACTTTATGTGGTAATAACTTTGGAACGCTTTTACTTATCCAAGTCATTCTAAGATTGTTTTCTCATCACATATTGTGCTTCACAACAGTAGTAAATTTGTGGCAAAATATTTCATTTTTATTTATAAAAACAAATACCAAATTTACCAAAAATTTGGAAAAATTAGCAAATTTCCAAATTTCAATTTCTCTACTTTCAAAATACATAGTAATACCTCCAAAAATAGTTATGTTACATTCCCCATATGTCTACTTTATGTTGGCATAGTTTTATAAATGTCATCTTACTTTTTTAGGACGTTGGAAGGCTTAGAAGTTTAGAAGCCATTTTTCAAATTTTCAACAAAATTTCCAAAACCATTTTTTAAGCTCCAATTCAGATATAAAGTGATTTTAAGTGGCTTACATAATTGAAACCACCCATAAATGATCCCATTTTAGAAACTACACCCCTCAAATTATAAAAAACTGCTGTTACAAACTTTGTTAACCCTTGAGGTGTTCCACAAAAATTAATGGAAAATGGAGGTGAAATTTCAAAATTACACTTTTTTGGTAGATTATTCATGTTAATAATTTTTTTCTTGCAAAACAGCAAGGGTTAACAGCAAACTTAACCTCAATATACATTGCTCTGATTCTGCACTTTAGAGAAATACCGTCTCTATGGGTTTGTGGCAGTGGTCAGAAGGAAAGGAGCGCCATACGGATTTTGGAGGCAGATTTTGCTAGAATGGTTTTTAGGCACCATTTTGTAATTGAGAGACCCTAACGTACCCCTACAGTGGAAACCCTCAAAAAGTAACCCCATTTTGGAAACTACACCCTTCAAAAAATATATTAAGGGGGGTACTCACCAATTTGACCCCCTAAGAGTTTTACGGAATTTGGAAACATTTGGCTGGGAAAATGAAAAGTTTCATTTCTTCCAATAAAATGTTGCTTTAGTCCCAAATTTTTCATTTTCACAAGGGGTAACAGGAAAAAAGCATCCCGTAATTTGTTCCCCATTTTCTCCTGAATACGGCAACACCCAATATGTGTTAGTAAACTGCTGTGGGGGCACATGGCAGGACTCAGAACAGAAGGAGCGCCATATGGATTTTGCAGAACAGATTTTGATGGATTGGTTTGCAGGAGCCATTGCTTTTTATTTTTTTGAGTTATTGTCTTATGTGGGGGCTCATTTTTTGCGGGATGAGGTGATGTTTTCATTGGTACCATTTTGGGGTAAGACTTTTTGATCGCTTGGTATTACACTTTTTGTCAAGGTGAAAAAAATAGTTGTTTTGGCATAATATTTTTTGTTAAATGTTTTACAGCATTCACTTGAGGGGGCAAATCATGTGATATCTTTATAGAGCATGTTGTTACAGACGCGGCGATACCCAATATGTCTACCATTATTTTTTTTGGAAAGTTTTACACATTAGATGCATTTTTGAACAGAATAAAATCTTTTTTTTCTGTTGCCATTTTCTGAGAGCCATATTTTTTTTTATTTTTCTGGCAATTGTCTTAGGTAGGGTCTCATTTTTTGAGGGACGAGATGACGGTTTTATTGGTACCATTTTGGGTTAAATATGCCTTTTTTATTGCCTGCTATTACACTTTTTGTGAGGCAAGGTGGAAAAAAATGGCTGTTATGTCATAGTTTTAAAAAAAAATTTTTACAGCATTCACCTTGGGGGCCATCTCATGTAATATTTTTATAGAGCAGGTTGTTACGGACGCGGCGATACCCAATATGTCTAACATTTTTATTTTTTGAAGTTTTACACATTAGTTGCATTTTTGAACAACATAAAATATTTTTTTGTGTTGCCATTTTCTGAGAGCCATATTTTTTTATTTTTCTGGAAATTGTCTTAGGTAGTGTATCATTTTTTGCGGGACGAGATGACGGTTTTATTGGTACATTTTGGGTTAAATACGCCTTTTTGATCGCCTGCTATTACACTTTTTGTGAGGCAAGGTGAAAAAAATGGCTGTTATGGCATAGTTTTTTTAAATTTTTTTACAGCATTCACCTGGGGGTCCATCTCATGTAATATTTTTATAGAGCAAGTTGTTATGGACGCGGCAATACCCAATATGTCTACCATTTTTATTTTTGGAAAGTTTTACACATTAGATGCATTTTTGAACAAAATAAAATATTTTTTTGTGTTGCCATTTTCTGAGAGCCATATTTTTTTTATTTTTCTGGCGATTGTCTTAAGTAGGGTTTCATTTTTTGTGGGACAAGATGACAGTTTGATTGGTACCATTTTGGGGTACATACGCTTTTTTGATCGCCTGCTATTACACTTTTTGTAAGGGAAGGTAACAAAAAAAAAGTCTGTTTTGGCACTGTTTTTTGTTTTGTTTTTTACTGCATTCACCTGGCAAGGTGGATCATGTGATATATTTATAGAGCCAGTCGATACGGACGCAGTTTTTTTAATATTATTTTGTGAAAAGGATGCTTTTTTTTGGAACTTGAAACTTTTTTTGTAAAACTTTATTTTTTTTCACTTTTTTTCACTTTCTTTTTTTTACACTTTTTTAACTTTTAGGGTCTGATCCCCTTTACAATACATTACAATACTTCTGTATTGTAATGCATTGGCTGGAAGTGTATTACACACAGTAATACACTTCCAGGTTACTGCCTGTGAGATCCAGGGGGGCTGGATCTCACAGACTTCCGTAGAAAGCATCCGGCTGCTATCTAAGCCATTGTGTCCCCGTCACAGCAGCGTGGGGACCCGATGGACACCCCTTCCCACCACCCACATTTCATGTACCGCGGCATATGAAGGGTTAATAAGCCCGCATCGGTGTTTTCACCGATGCGGGCATACGCAGCAGGGGTCCGGCTACTGGGAACAGCCGCCCCCCCACAGCTGATCGGGCAGCGCACCTGCCCGATCAGCGCGCCGTAGACGTACAGCGCTGGTCGGGAAGTCACTTCCCGCAGCGCCGTACATGTCCGACACTGGTCGGGAAGGGGTTAAAGGGAATTTGTCATCAGAAAATGACTTGCTGTTTAAATCACTTTTTTAAGTTTAACATATTTTTAATAATTTTTAATTATGTCATTTTTAATTTACCCTGTCACTTTTTATATTTACTGGCCACTATGTCTAATAATTGGAGCCAATTCTTGGTTTGTACAGATCATTTTACTGCAGTTATCTCATTCTAATCCTGCCTGTAATGATATCATCTCTGTGTATAGATAAGACAGGGTCCTCCATTCACAATAGGTGATTGTCAAATCTTATCAATTCTTTCCTTGTAGAATGACCTCTGCACAGGTCCCAATGAGGTCCCCTCCTTACTATTGTGTCTATGGCCCATGGGGCTGCAATAAATCAATTTTTTAATGCTTTGTAAAAATGCTGTTAAGAACAGCTCAGGCAAGATGGCAGCCCCCCATAATCCTGTTAATGAAATAGAATTTATGATATAGAATGGAATGGAAAAGCTTATGAAACTGTCTCAATGAAACAGTCTCTCTTTTGCCCAGTGTAACCAATCACAGCACAGCTTTGATTTCAATTTCATATTCTGCTCCTGAAAACTGAAAGCTGCATTTTAATTGGTTAAAGGCAGCAAAGACAGTATATCTTTTAGACAATTTTCATAAACTTGCCTCTGTTTATTAGAAAGTCGCACTTTCACCGTTCAATGAACTACATTTATTTAAAATTCAAAAACTCCTTTAATGTAATTTTGTCCATTTATTTAAATAGCAAGAAGCTATACATCTAAGTGTCGACTTCTACATGAAGCCCTGTGAGTAATGTATTGGAATCAG
This sequence comes from Rhinella marina, assembly GCA_900303285.1. Classification (NCBI taxonomy): domain Eukaryota; kingdom Metazoa; phylum Chordata; class Amphibia; order Anura; family Bufonidae; genus Rhinella; species Rhinella marina. The sequence continues at coordinate 37,359 of ONZH01020480.1, forward strand.
TTTTTAGCAGCATATTGATTGCAACATTTTTCAAAGGTAATAACCAGGGTTGGATATGCTAAAACGGGGCTTAAAAAAGAACTGAAAGTAAAATAAAGACTCACAGCAATGTAATCAAAGAAAAAATCAATTTGTACACTAGTAATTTGAGCGAGCAGAATGATGAGAAGACGTTTCATAATAATGCAGCTGAATTTTTATGGAATTACTTGGAGTTGTGCATTTTAGTGACCTTGCATAAATTTAAAGATCGATAAAAAGTTTTGCAGCAATAAAGCTGTATAATTTATTTTATGACATCTTTCTTATTTCAGGTTATAGTATTTAATGCTTAGTAATCTCTAAATAGATCATAGGGAATGTTTCCGTTGCAGGCCTTGCCATAAGACTGCAGTTGATCTACCATAAGTTGTTGAATAGCAAAAAGATTTCGAGGCTTATCATTTTCATGTTTTCACTTTATGCGTTCACTGCTCATTTTCCAACATCTTGTAGAATTTTAAAAGTTCCTATTCAGAGACTGAAGTTGAAAAATTACTGATATAGCTATAACATTCAAACTCTGCTAGAGACATAGGGTGACATTTATCATTTGCATTTTTTTTTTGTGTGTGGGTAAGTTTTAAGTCTGTCTTTGCTTTGTGTGCCTACATCAAATTTATGAAAAGGTGCACCTTAAGAATATATTTAGCATGATTGCAATGTACTGTAGTTTACACCTATATGTTTAAAAGTACATCAGGGGTTTGCCTGGCGTTGTTTACAACCTTTTTGCAACTTTTGAAAAAGTCACACATAGTAAATGTGTCATAATCTAGGTCTAATTTCACTTTCAGCTCTTAAAGGGGTTTTGCAGTTTTTCTTTTTTACTGATGATATACTTTGGATAGGTCCTCAGCATCTGGGCGCGGCTAAGCCCCATTGAAATGAATAGGGTTGGCCATGCCCAGGCCAGTGATACCAGTTAGAGATGAGCGAATCTATTCACCGCTTTGTAGATTCGTTACAAATCCTCCATTTTTCCTACTCCGAAGCAAATCCGGATTTATTCAGATTCGCTTCGCATTATTCGTAAATGTTCTTAAAATTTTAAACGCTACATACGCTACGTACACTGCGTATGCTGCAAACGCTACGTGCCCATTCTTCTCCCCCCCGGCCCCCAGAAGCAGGAAAATGTTGATACGCCCCCTCAAGAGCGGGAAAGTGAAGATACGCCCCCCCTCAGAATCGGGAAAAACCAGCCCGGCCCACCGGGAACGAACTATTTGCACGTATAGGGAGTAAAGACTTCTCCCTCATTACTCCGCCCTCCTCTCCAGTTCAAGCCAGCGGTGAACAAGATACCACAGCATGGCGAAACAACTGCGACCAAAGTGGGGAGAGATGGCGCTTGGTAGTGAGTACCCCAACCCACCGTCCAGTTCAGAGGAGATCACAGTGTCACAATTGGCCAAGAGAATCCCACCGGCTCCTGACTCGATGTTCGCCATGCCAGCTGGTGTGGCGGATACGGCTGGGGCGTCCACTTTGACGCCCAGGAGGAGAACAACAACACCTTCCATGCGGCAGAATCCCATTGTGCCTGCATCAGTGACAGCCCACGTCCTATGGGACTACAATAATGTGGTGGAGGACTGGGTCATCCAAGTACTGGACCATCCGAGGCCAGGAGATCCTAAACTGGGACGTCAGAAGGGAACCATCCTATGGTTTTCAGTGGATCGAGGCTTACTTGTGGCTTACTTGTGGACGACGAGTACAGCAAGGAGTACTTTATGGGCCGCAGGTCTGTGAAACGGCTGTACCTGCCCCAACCCCGTCACAGCCTATACGTTGGGGATCAGGTGGAATATACCCCCATGGCATCCCTGAAAGGCCACTTTGCTACTGGGGTTACCTTATTGTCTTAGCCCCTGGTACCTGCATCACCACCAGAACCAGCAGGCGCAGGACGCGTGTGCTGCTTACAGGAGTCACCAGATGGCATCCTCCGTTTCAGGGAGGAGCCACAGCCGGAGCCTCTGATTCCTGGATTGCCACCACTACCACAGTCCTTTCAGCTGGGTCAGCTGACGACATCATCCTTTACTTTCCAGTCCATGGTGATCTAGTACCAACTTCCCTGGAAAATTAAGTCAGCAGCAGCCAGGGGATCTGGCGGTTCTTCCCTGGGTGCAACCTTGGCCCAACTCACCAGTGTGACCACCACCCAGACAAGTCCGACTTCTGGCAGAAGAGGGCAGTGGAGCTCCATCACGGCAGCAGTTCCAGCGAGGAGGACTTCAGGTCTCTCATCTGAGGAACCCTTCTACTGACTGATTTAAAGGACACCTTTGGACCTATGGGAGCCAAAACATGGACTGAACCTGATGGGTGAGAGCTAGTTGGCACTTGTTCTTAGTTTATGTTGTTTTTATTGCCCCTTGTCGGACTCTCACCCAGATGGCCATGGCTTGCCCCCCCCCATTCTGCAGAAAATTCCCAGTTGCACCTAAGCGTGCCTATTTTCCTTTTCCCCCCTTCTCAGATTATTTGGGAGCCCATGTGGATTACACGTGTCATGTTTGGATTACAAAATTACCTCACTTGGATTACAATTGAATTTTGGACTGTGTTCCAGTGTTTTATGCCAAGCAGCCATGAGGAGAGACTCAAACGTATATCTGAGCCTATTATGCTTGCAAATGTGAAATTGATTGCACTAAAATGTTTCCATAATTATGTCTTTGCTGTATTTTAGCATAGCAATAATGTTTTTACAGGTTCAGCAATGTTCAAGCACTTTGTGTGTATTCTTTTTCAGGTACTGCAATGTGTCCTATTATGCACTTATTGTATGCTGTTTTTAGTAAATTATGCACTTAGCCAGATAGCTAACAGTGAGCACCTTACTTTTGTACCTCATATAAACTGCCTCAGAGGACTGTGTGTATGACGCAATCGCGGGTCAATAGTATGCTAAGGATTCGTATGCACTTTTTACGCTAATGCTTACGCATTCAGTTCAGTAGCCCAATTTTAACAAAGCTTAGACTGTATGTTCGTAATTTGTGCAGTAATGTTCGCAAAACAATTATTCAACCTTATAAATTCGCAAATTCGACCTTATAAATTCGTATTAAGAACGGATCTTGTCATAAATTCGTTGATTATTTGCCGAAGCAAATTTTTGATGATTCGCTCATCTCTAATACTAGTCATAACGTCACTAGGCCTGAGGGAAACAGTGAAAAGGCCATGGCGCTACTGTCCGCGCCGCTGCCTTATCAAACAGCTGATCGACGGGGGTCCCAGGTGGCGGACCCCAACCGATGAGATGCTGATCAACTGCAGACCCCCTTTAAACATAGACCACTTTGAAAAGTGCCAAGGAACACCAAATGTCACAAAAATTGACCAAATGTCTCAGAAAATGATGACCTTTTTTAAGCCACAAAACTGACATATCTGATTTGATAAATGTCCCCCATAGTATATATTTCACTAATACATTCAACATTAACTTTAATTGTGCACATTGGGGCAGATTTGCACATAAAACTCTGCCCCATTGTCTTCACTTGTTAGAATACTAAAAACATTGAAAACAGTTTGCAGTCATCTAGTTTTCTGTGAAATTTTACATGAAGGGCAGGGATGTAATTGACAGCTCGTAATGGACAAAAGTCTGACATACTGTAGATGGAACCTAAACTATGTTGCACCTTTATGACTTCTGCAGACAAAGATATATGAGTAAAATGATTATAATAAAGGAACTGTGTCACTTGAACAGATTTCACTCGAATCTACTCCTAAACTTATCTAAGTGGGTCCCCAGATATTTACCCATTAAATCCTATACAGGGATCTGGACTTCACTGCAGGGGAACCACCGGGCTGCTACTTCTTGTAGTAGCCTTGGTTGAAGTGACTGCTGGCTGACGCAGGTCAGGAGACACCAAAGCAGGGCACCGAGGCATCAGGCAACAATCTTAGTCATGGACAGGTCAAGGTCTGGACAGGCAGAATACATGCAATCTAGTAAACAGCCTGAGGTCAGTTGAGCATCTCGGGGTCAGAGTACAGAGCAGACAAAGGTCAAGTACATGAAACATGGCACACTTTAGCAGGAAACTAGCAAACTATAAGCCACAGGAGATGGTGCCTAAAGTATTCCAGGGTAACCAGCCATTTGCTGGGAAAGATTAGGGTACATGAACACTGACCCTTTAAAGGCTGGAGGGAGCATGCATCCCCTATGGGCAAAAAAAGGCAATGGAAGCAGGCTTCTGCCTACATGGTAGGATCATCACTATTCTGGCAGCAGGGACTGTTGGGCAGGAAGAGGAACAAGCTGGTATGACTGAGCCACTGGATCCCTGGATCCCTGCAGAGTTGTTGGGCAAGACAGTGGCTGTGCCCACCACTGCCATAAAAGTTATGTGTATAAATAATAGATACAGATATTATTATAGATTACAAATTTACACATCATACTGTATAATACAAACCATTAGAAATAGTGAAAAAAACGTATAAATATATGCATTGACAGTAGTTGAGCAATAATCTTTTTAAATAACGTGAGCTAGAAAAATATTGCATCATATTGGTTTGTATCTCAATATGTCCACAATGCTGTGTTGACTAATGTCATAGAATAAAAAGGGGTTGGAGCTTTATATCTTGTGGAGAGGATGTCACTCTATAGAATCACTTACTGAACATCTCATAACCATAAAAGAAGATCTCATCTACTTCATTCAATATTAGTAAATCAGCCCAAGTAGATATCCAGATTTAAGGAAATGATGTTTCATCCATTTTTAAAGCAGTATCGGGAGAGAAGTAGACGCACAATTGGATCTACTAATTTTGGATGAAGTACATTAGATTTCCTATAGATCAGTGTTGAGTTGTTGGCTAACCTGAGTTGCTGATTGTAAGTTATTTTCCTGTCCAATAACACTCACAAGAAGGTACAGTATGGACTTTAGTGGTTGAACCTTATGGCATGGTCACCAGGATAATCTATAGATCCAAGTAGCAGGCTGGATCAGAGACATGGTCAAGACATATCTCGTTTGGCAACATGTAGTAATTGTAAAAAGTCAAAATCAGTAGCCAAAAACAGGATAAAGAGGTCAGGTGAAGGTTGGTACATGGATAATCAGATTGAAGCAGAGTCAGGTAAGCCAAGTCAATGACAGCAAATCTAAACAAAATAATCAGGAAAATGCCAGGAAACTCACCAGGGCTGATAACAGTTCTCCTTTAAAGATCATTGGGTGCTTATCTCATATGCAGTGGCCAGGTCAAGATCCTGCAACTAAGGTTTCATACAGCATAACACAAGAAGCAATGACAATACCTTAATGAAGGGATGCCACATCTGCAGAAAGACCAACATGCCAACCACTATGTAGATAGAGCTTCAAGATCAGCTCATGATGGTTCAACCTTATTCAAGTTAAAAGCACTGGGTTTGGGGGGCAAAACTCTCATACCAGACACAACTAATGGAAAAGAGTGGAATTGTGTATGGGAAAATAAAGACTTTATGTATCTCGCATAAGGTATTAAGATTGTTAAATTCTGTATGAAATCACTATAGGGAAAGTAAAGAAGTAAGTTTAACAGTGCTTGTATAAAGCTGTCTTACATTACCTTCCCCTAGCAGATGAGAGGGATTTTATCATTAAACTCTATCTAATTTACTTATATTTAAAAAAAAATATGATGAAAGGCACCAAAATTAAATAAAAATTTCGTTTTTTAAACTAATGTATTCCTTTTTTTTAATTTGGCCATAGAGTTAAACGGAGTCTTTCACCTGTTTTTCACTTATATAACTAACAGCAGTGCCCCACAGAAGATTGCAGACACATCCCAGACATACCTGTGTGCACTGTGTGTCTGTATTCCATGTTCAGAAAAAGCACTTTTATTCTGCTGGAAAACAAGTGCCCAGCTGGTATAATTTGAAAGCTTGGAATGCCAGCTTTAAAAGTAGGTCAGAACCATATTTCTATCTGCTACCAATCCCAACATATGAGCAGCTAAAGCAGTCCTCCCCTCTTCAGTCTGTTTTGGTTTGGGCACTTGCAGCAGCAGAGCTGGGCACTTGGGAGCTGTTTTCTGGCAGAATAAAAGAGCTTTTCCTAGACATGTAATATAGACACAAAGTGCACACAGGTATGTCTGGGATGTGTGTGCAATCTTCTGTGGAGCAGTGCTCTTAGTTATATTGGTGAAAAACAGGTGAAGGACTCCCTTTAAAATCATGTTATTGTAAAAATTGCTTGTTAAAATTATTTTGAATGTTCTCCCTGGTTGGCTACAGGAGAACATTTTTGCAGCCACTCACCCAGTAAATAGCTCCCTACTCTTCTTCTCTCCCTGTACATTGCTTACAGAATAGCTCTATAGACCATCACACAGTAACAGGCCATAAATAGTAATAAATAGTAATAAATCTGGTGCTATAAAGAGAGCCAGTTCTTATGGAAGCATGTGATCGATTATTATGAGCATCCATATCACAAGGTAATGTGGCTGGCATATGGATTTCTTCTTCATACAATGAATAAATAAGGATGGGGGGATGTATGGGGGAGCAATTGATGTGATGTGGCTGCAGCCGGTCAAGGTTAACACTGGTGATAATAAATGGGACTTATCTCTGTAACATGGTTATATATAGCAAAAGAAGAGAAGAAGGAGAAATACGCATTGTCTATTTTAAAATAAGAAACAGGTCATGCTCTATTTGTTTTTGTATTAATATACGTACATCCTTCAGTTCAGCCTATTATTCTGCAATGTTGATCCAGAGGCAGGTCAAAAAAATCCCCTCATGAGTACAGTAACCCAATCAACAACCATTCTCCATTAATCAAGTAAGTGAAACTTGTAATATTATAAAACTCCAGAAATGCATCCACGTCCCTTTTGAACTCTTTTACTGGGTTCACCATCACCACCTCCACAGGCAGAAAATTCCATAGTCTTACTGCTTGTGAAACTAAGTACATTTTCTAGCACACTGTTAAAAATACACTTCTATTCAAAGCATTCAAATTTACAGAAAAAAACTAAAACTCATATGCGGAAACACTTCTTGGATATTTCTAATGATAAGGTAACCAATAATTCCATGCTATTGAGACACTTTCTGAGAATTACATAAAGTTGAACTGAATAGTCTGGAAATAATGGGCATGGAAAGAGTGTTGAATTCACACAGAGGGGTTAATCTGAATAGAAAGATCCTAAATCGAGAATCCTACTGAATTTTCATGCTTGACAGTAGAATACAAAAAGGTTTAAATCATAGACAGGATCTGATCTTCAAATATTGAGCATTATGAACAACTCCATTTTTGTATATTTTTATTTATTGTTTTTGTGGAAAATAATATGTTTTAATACAGTTCCCTATGACATGGACTCTTTCAATCAGCTTTATTGCAGACATACGGAGATATCCACATCGTTGGGGGAGTACTGGATTTAAAAGTGGGTTGAACCACTCTTAATTAGGTTATGATTAGAGATGAGCGAGCACTAAAATGCTCGGGTGCTCGTTATTCGAGACAAACTTTTCCCGATGCTCAGGTACTCATTTCGAGTAACGAACCCCATTGAAGTCAATGGGAGACTCGAGTATTTTTTGCAGGGGACCAAGGCTCTGCCTAGGGAAGGCTGGGTGAAAACCTGGAAACATCAGAAAATGATGGAAACACCACGGAAATGGACAGGAAACAGCAGGGGCAGCATGCATGGATGCCTCTGAGGCTGCCTAATCCAACCATTACCCTAAATTCTCAGGCAACAGCCTGGCGGTTACCCTCATGGCAATTGTGCTCACCCAGACCAAGAAAGACGAGGCACATGCCCATCACATGTTAGGGAAGCACCCAACTAGGTGCAATAAAAAATTGTTTAGAGAGAGGGCCTGTAGGTAGACCTCCGGAAAAATTGTTTGGAGAGAGGGCCTGTAGGTGGACCTCCGGAAAAATAGTTTAGAGAGAGGGCCTGTAGGTGGACCTCCGGAAAAATTGTTTGGAGCGAGGGCCTGTAGGTGGACCTCCGGAAAAATTGTTTAGAGAGAGGGCCTATAGGTGGACCTCCGGAAAAATTGTTTGGAGAGAGGGCCTGTAGGGGGCCCTCCGGAAAACTTGTTTAGAGAGAGGGCCTGTAGGTGGACCTCCGGAAAAATTGTGGTAAAAGAGTGCCAGTTGGACATCTAAAAAATTGCGTTTTTTGGGTCAGCATTAGACAAAGATGAGGAGGAGGAGGAGTAGGAGGAGTAGAGAAGAGGAATCGGATACATAAGTAATGTTAATCTTTAGCTGCTTACACCCGGAGGAGATTTGAATTCCGGTGAAATCCAGGCTTTGTTCATTTTAATAAGCGTCAGCCTGTCAGCGCTGTCAGTTGACAGGTGTGTACGCTTATCGGTGATGATGCCACCAGCTGCACTGAATACCCGTTCTGACAGCACGCTAGCGGCAGGGCAGACCAGCACCTCCAAGGCGTACAGCGCCAGTTCAGGCCACGTGTCCAGCTTTGAAACCCAGTAGTTGTATGGAGCAGAGTGATCGGTCCGGATGTTGGTATGGTCAGCTAGGTACTCCCTCACCATCTTTCTGTAAAGCTCACCCCACTCCCCGAGACTGGGGACAGGTGACAGTGTCTTGCTGGGGTGACATAAAACTGGCAAAGGCCTTGGAGAGCGTTCCCCTGCCAGTGCTAGACAAGCTGCCTGCTCGCCTCCTCTCCCCCGCTACTTGGCCCACAGAACCATGCCCTCTGTCGCTAGCGGCGTCAGATGGGAAGGATTGTTTCAGCTTGTGCACCAGGGCCTGTTGATATTGATTCACTTTCATACTCCTTTCCTCTACAGGGATGAGAGTGGAAAGGTTCTGCTTGTACCGTGGGTCCAGGAGAGTGAACACCCAGTAATCGGTGTTTGAAAAAATGCTTCTAATGCGAGGGTCACGGGATAGGCAGCCTAATATGAAGTCTGCCATGTGTGCCAGAGTCCCAATACACAAGAATTCCCTCTCCTCACTGGCCTGACTCTCCATTTCCTCCTCCTCCTCCTCCTCCAAGTCCTCCTCTTCAGCCCATACACACTCAAGAGTTAAGAAGGACTGAGCACTGGTACCCTCTTCTGTCTCGACGACATTCTCCTCCTCTTCCTCCTCATCCTCATCCCCCTCCTCCGATATGCGATGAGAAACAGACTGGAGGGTGCTCTGGCTATCAAGCGATGTATCTTCCTCCACCGTCTCTTGTAACAAGCGCAAAGCATCCGACTTCATGCTGAGCAGTGAGTTTTTCAACAGGCAAAGCAGCGGGATGGTGAGGCAGATAATGGCGGCATCGCCGCTGACCATCTGTGTTGACTCCTCAAAGTTGCTCAACATCTGGCAGATATCAGACATCCACGTCCACTCCTTATTTTAGACTTGAGGAATCTGACTGACCTGACTACCAGTTCTGGTGGAAGTTGACATCTGGCAGTCTACAATCGCTATGCGCTGCTGGTAAACTCTGGATAACATGTTTAATGTCGAATTCCATCTTGTGGGCACGTCGCACAACAGTCGGTGAGCGGGCAGTTGTAGGCGGCGCTGCGCTGCCCTGAGAGTGGCAGCATCTGTGGTCGACTTGTGGAAATTCGCACAGATGCGGCGCACCTTGGTGAGCAAATCAGACAGATTGGGGTATGTCTTGAGGAACCGCTGAACTATTAGATTGAACACATGGGCCAGGCATGGCACATGTGTCAGTCTGCCGAGTTGCAGAGCCGCCACCAGATTACGCCCTTTGTCACACACAACCATGCCTGGCTTAAAGGTTCAGCGGTGCCAGCCACACATCGGTCTGTGCCGTGATGCCCTGTAACAGCTCTTGGGCAGTGTGCCTTTTGTCACCTAAGCTCAGCAGTTTGAGCACCGCCTGCTTGCGCTTACCCACGGCACTGCTGCTGCGCCTAGAGCTATCGATTGAAGGCGCCGTGCCCATAAATGGTAATTCGGAGGAGGAGGTGGAGGAGGAGGTGGAGGAGGAGGGGTCGGAGGAGGAGGCATAGTACGTCTGAGAGACTGTGACCGAGGTAGGCCCCGCAATCCTCGGTGTCGGCAGTACATGAGCGGCCCCAGGGTCAGTCTCGGTCCCAGCCTCCACCAAGTTAACCCAATGTGCCATCAGTGAGATATAGTGTCCCTGCCCGGCAGCACTTGTCCACGTGTCCGTGGTTAGGTGGACCTTCTCAGAAACAGCGTTGGTCAGGGCATGGAAGATGTTCTGTGACACGTGCTGGTGTAGGGCTGGGACGGCACATTGGGAAAAATAGTGGCGGCTGGGGACCGAATTCCGAGGGGCAGCCACCGCCATGAGATTGCGAAAGGCCTCGGTCTCTACCAGCCTATAGGGCAGCATCTCCAGGCTCAGCAATTTGGAGATGTGGACATTGAGGGCTTGGGCATGTGGGTGGGTGGAACTGTATTTCCTATTGCGCTCCAGCGTCTGCTGTAAAGACAGCTGAACGCTGCGCTGGGACACATTGGTGGACGCTGTAGAGGATCGTGGAGGTGAAGGTGTGGTTTTCCGGCGGGAGGCGCTCGTGCTGGGGTCCTGGGCAGGGGGTTGACTAGCAGAGGCAGCGAGTGACACAGGGGAAGGAGCAGTGGTGTGACCCGCAGGAGGTGGTGAACGGCCTTGGTTCCATGGAGTGGGGTGTTTAGCACTCATATGCCTGCGCATGCTGGTGGTGGTTAGGCTAGTAGTGGTGGCACCCCTGCTGATCCTGGTGTGGCACAGGTTGCACACCACAGTCCGTCGGTCATCCTGACTTTCTCTAAAGAACCTCCAGACTTGCGAACATCTAGGCCTCACCACGGGAGCTTCACTACGTGAAACAGTTGCTGCTGATGCACCAGCTCTGGCCCTGCTTCTCCCTCTGGCCACACCACTGCCTCTTCCAACCTGTTCTGGTGCAGCACTCGCCTCCGCCTCAGAAGCACTATCTTCACTCGGCTTATCAACCCAGCTTGGGTCAGTCACCTCGTCATCCTCCGATTCCTCAGTCTGCTCCCCCCTCGGAATTCCTGCCCTGACAACAACTTCACCACTGTCTGACAACCGTGTCTCCTCATCGTCCGACACCTCTTTACACACTTCTTCCACTAAGTCAACAATGTCATCATCATCACCCACAGACTGCGACAGTTGGAAAACTTGGGCATCGGTAAAGAGGTCAGCAGCAACTTGAGAAGTGGTTTGTGACTCTGGGAAGGGTCCAGAAAACAGTTTCTCAGAGTATGCCAGATCACATTCCAAATTTTACTGGGAGGGGGCAGACTGGGGGGAAGGAGGTTGAGGTGGAGGAGCCAGAGGAGTGCTCCCTTGGGTAACGTGGGTGGACTGCGTGGAAGACTGACTGGTGGACAAATTACTTGAAGCATTGTCCGCCATCCACGACATCACCTGTTCGCACTGTTGTGGTTTCAACAGTCCTCTACCACGTGTCCCTGTAAGTTGAGACATGAAGCTAGGGAGTGTAGCTCTGCGGCGTTCCCCTGCTCCCTCATCAGCAGGTACTGTCTCACCCTGCCCAGGACCACGGCCTCTGCCCCCTGCAGTAATTGAATGCCCACGCCCTCGTCCTCGACCCTTAGCCCTGGGGTTCAACATTTTCTGTATATAAGTGTATAATATGTACAAAAAAAATGGGCCTGCTGTACTGAAACCCACAAACTTGTTGAATCTGAACAAGAAAATATATAGTTGGATAAATTAGAGCAAAATTACGTATGTTATTACGTACCGTGCAGTATGGAGCAATTACACTGAAACTATTAGATTAGGCAGACTTGGTCTGCTTAAGTGCAACCCAGACAAATGTTGCACAGAGATTTTTGTAATGTAGCTGTATCAGTGAGAGGAAAATGCCTTTTTTACTGATGTGACGTACAGAATGGGTCACCAGGACAGAAAATACAGATTGTGCTTTGTATATAGGTGAATAAGTTAGAGCTAAATTACGAATGTTATTATGTACCGTGCAGTATGGAGCAATTACATGGAAACTATTAGACTAGGAAGACTTGGTCTGCTTAAGTGCAACCCAGACAAATGTCGCACAGAGATTTTTGTAATGTAGCTGTATCAGTGAGAGCAAAAGACCTTTTTTAATTACGTGACGTACAGAATGTGTCACCTGGACAGAAAATATGGATTGTGCTTTGTATATAGGTGGATAAGTTAGAGCTAAATTACGTATGTTATTACGTACCGTGCAGTATGGAGCAATTACACTGAAACTATTAGATTAGGCAGACTTGGTCTGCTTGAGTGCAACCCAGACAAATGTCGCACAGAGATTTTTGTAATATAGCTGTATCAGTGAGAGCAAAAGACCTGTTTTAATTACGTGATGTACAGAATGTGTCACCTGGACAGAAAATACGGATTGTGCTTTGTATATAGGTGGATAAGTTAGAGCTAAATTACGTATGTTATTACGTACCGTGCAGTATGGAGCAATTACACGGAAACTATTAGATTAGGCAGACTTGGTCTGCTTAAGTGCAACCCAGACAAATGTCGCACAGAGATTTTTGTAATGTAGCTGTAGCAGTGAGAGCAAAAGACCTTTTTTACTGATGTGACATACAGAATGTGTCACCTGGACAGAAAATATGGATTGTGCTTTGTATATAGGTGGATAAGTTAGAGCTAAATTACGTATGTTATTACGTACCGTGCAGTATGGAGCAATTACACGGAAACTATTAGATTAGGCAGACTTGGTCTGCTTAATTGCAACCCAGATAAATGTCGCACAGAGATTTTTGTAATGTAGCTGTATCAGTGAGAGCAAAAGACCTTTTTCAATTACGTGACGTACAGAATGTGTCACCTGGACAGAAAATACGGATTGTGCTTTGTGACTGGACAGCTGAACTGTGACACACAGAATGGTTCCACACAGCTGTATGAAATGGATTTGTATCACTGAGATAAAACAACGAAAAACTTTTTTTTTTATATATTTTTTTATATATATATATATATTATTTTTTTTAACGTGACGTGCAGAAAATATCAGAGAGCAAACTCAGCCCCTGCTTACTGTGGCTATTTTAACTGCAACCCAGACAAATGTCGCACAGAGATTTTTGTAATGTAGCTGTATCAGTGAGAGCAAAAGACCTTTTTCAATTACGTGACTTACAGAATGTGTCACCTGGACAGAAAATACGGATTGTGCTTTGTGGTGACTGGACAGCTGAACTGTGACACACAGAATGGTTCCACACAGCTGTATGAAATGGATTTGTATCACTGAGATAAAACAACAAAAAATTTATTTTTTTTTATATTTTTTAATTTTTTTTTTTTAACGTGACATGCAGAAAATATCAGAGAGCAAACTCAGCCCCTGCTTACTGTGGCTATTTTGACTGCAACCCAGACAAATGTCGCACAGAGATTTTTGTAATGTAGCTGTAGCAGTGAGAGCAAAAGACCTTTTTTAATTAAGTGACGTACAGAATGTGTCACTTGGACAGAAAATACGGACTGTACTTTGTATATAGGTGGATAAGTTAGAGCTAAATTACCTATGTTATTAAGTACCGTGCAGTATGGAGCAATTACACTGAAACTATTAGATTAGGCAGACTTGGTCTGCTTAATTGCAACCCAGATAAATGTCGCACAGAGATTTTTGTAATGTAGCTGTATCAGTGAGAGCAAAAGACCTTTTTCAATTACGTGACGTACAGAATGTGTCACCTGGACAGAAAATACGGATTGTGCTTTGTGGTGACTGGACAGCTGAACTGTGACACACAGAATGGTTCCACACAGCTGTATGACATGGATTTGTATCACTGAGATAAAACAACAAAAAAACTATTTTTATTTTATTTTTTTTTATATTTTATATATATATATATATATATATATATATATATATATATATATATATATATATTTTAACGTGACGTGCAGAAAATATCAGAGAGCAAACTCAGCCCCTGCTTAATGTGGCTATTTTGACTGCAACCCAGACAAATGTCGCACAGAGATTTTTCTAATGTAGCTCAGTGAAAGCAAAAGACCGTGTTTGATTATGTGACGTACAGTATGGGTCACCTGGACAGAAAATACGGATTGTGGTTTGTGATGAGTGGACAGCTGAACTGTGACACACAGAATGGTTCCACACTGCTGTATGAAATGGATTTGTATCACTGAGATAAAACAATAAAAAAAAAAAGTTATGTATGGCGATAGCTGCACTACTAGTGCCAGCCAGCCCAGCCAGGAGACAAAAAAAAATGTCTTGTAGCCCTTAGAAGGGCTGTTGGGTTCTTTTGAGATCACTCCTGCCTAACAGAGAAGTAAATCCAGGCCCTAACATCTCCATGAAACGCAGCAGCTCTTTCCCTAATGACATCCAGACAGCATCTGAGCCGAGCACCGCGGGCAGTCACTAGTATATTCCAGGGTCACCTGATCAGGCCAACCAACCCCTGCTATCGACATGTAAGGGCCCCACGTGATGTTGGGTGTACCGCAGAGTCTCCTGGCTTGTGATTGGCTGAGTTTATAGGCGCCCAAAATTCAAAATGCGAGAGATGCCATTTCCTCAAGCATGGCGAGATACTCGTCCGAGCAGTGAGCACTTACGAGTACCCTAATACTCGAACGAGCACCAAGCTCGAACGAGCATGCTCGCTCATCTCTAGTTATGATTAAGATCTTGTTTCGAAACCCGTAACCTTATGTATTGGCTCAAGTTTCTGTAAATTTTAATACTTTGAATAAAAGTGGATTTTTAAAAGTAGACTACAGTCCTGGAAAATTTTCTTAATTTCACAAGACGTCCTGGTCCGGGAGTTCCATGTACATGTCACATAGGAGGAAAGCTGAGACTACCTGATGCTATAGTTATGAGATGAGCGAATCATCCAAAATTCGCTTTGCCGAATATTCGCCGAATTTCTGACAAGATTCGTACTTAAACGAATTTATTAGGTCGAATCTACGTTCAAAAAACAATCGTTGTTTTGCAAACATTCCTGCACAAATTACGAATGTACAGTCAGCGTAGTTAAAAGTACGCAATACGTAAGGATTAGCGTACTATTAACGCGCGAATACGTCATACGCACGAGCCTAGGCCGCAGCGTACAGTCTTTAGAGGCAGTCCATATGTGGTAGAAAAATAAGGTGCTCACTGCTAGCTATCCAGCTAAGTGCATAATTTACTAAAAACACTGGACAATAAGTGCATAATAGGACACATACATTGCAGTACCTGAAAAAGAATACACACAATGGACTAAAGTGCGGAACCAGTAAAACAGTGTAGCTAAAATACAGCAAAGACATAAGTATGCAAACATTTTAGTGCAATCAATTTCACATTTGCAAGCATAAAAGGCTCAGATATACGTTAGAGTCTCTCCTCGTGGCTCCTTAGCATAATAAAACACTGCCTGGAACACATAGTCCAAAATTCAATTGTAATCCAAGTGAGGTAATATTGTAATCCAAACAGGTAACGTGTAATCCACATGGATAATAGAAAATAGCTGCAAATAGAGAACCCTTTTTGCAAAGGGGGCTCCCAAATAACCTGAGAAGGGGGGAAAAAGGAAAATAGGCGCGCTTAGGTGCAACTGGGACTTTTCTGCAGAATGGGGGGGAGTCCTGACAGCCATGTCAAGCTGGGTGAGAGTCAAACAGGGGCAATACATACATATTAGAAAATAGCAGCACATTGAGAGGGCAATACAAACAAACATAAAAAGTGCCAACTAGCTCTCACCCGTCAGGTGCAGTCCATGGTGTGGCTCCCATAGGTCCTCCTGAGGTGTCCATTACATCACCCAGCGAGTAGAATGGTTCCTCAAATGAGGGCCCTAAAGTCCTCCTCGCTGGAACTGCTGCTAAACGTCATCAGAGGACGCTCCTGCCTCTTGTAGGCCACGCTCGCTGCCATAGTAGAACTCCAGTGCCCTCTTCTTCTGGAATTCAGACTTGACTGGGTTTGGGTGGTGGTCACACTGGTGAGCGCTCCAGCCATTTGTGCTTTTCCGGATCCTCCTGCCGGGACATCAGGGGTAAGGACTTCTGGCTGCAGCGGTTCTGGCAAGGTTGCATCCAGGGAAGTAGCCCCAGCTTCCCTGGCTGCTGCTGGCTTCATCTTCCACGGCAGCTGGTATTGGTGGATGACCATGGATTGGAATGTAAACAATGTTTTTGTCAGCTGACCCAGCTGAAAGGACTGTTTTGGTGGTGGTGCTGGCAGTCCAGGAATCATAGGCTCCGGCTGTGGCTTTTCCCTGAACCGGAGGACGCCATTTGTGGACTCCTGAAGGCAGCGCAAGCGTCCTGGACCTGGTGGTTCATCCGGCCACACTTCAGGTTCTGTTGTAGGTACCAGGGGCTTAGAAAGGAGGGTAACCCCGGTCGCAAAGGGGCCTTTCAGGGAAGCCATGGGGGTGTACTCCACCTGATCCCCCACGTACAGGCTGTGACGAGGTTGTGGCAGGTACGGCCGTTTCACCGACCTGTGGCCCACAAAATACTCCTTTCCGTCCTCGTGGTCTGCAAGGAAGCCAGACCCTCTCTCAACGAAAAACCACAGGAACGTTCCCTTTCAGCGTTCCAATGCAGGATCTCCCGGCCTAGGGTGATCCAGTACCTGGATGACCCAATCCTCCATGGCATTTTTATAGTCCCAGAGGGTCTGCGCATGGACCGTCAACGATGGTGGAACAATCGGGTTCTGCCTTATAGAAGGTGTTGTCATGGATCTCCTCCTGGGCGGAGAAGTGGACGCTCCAGCCGCCTCTGCTGCACGAGCCACAGCAGATGCTCCAGCCGCACCAGCCACAGCAGATGCACCAGCCGCCTGACAACAAAGAACCGCCTCACGATGCGCAGCTAAATCCGCAGGCGGTAAGGAGAATAAGGGCACTGTAGGTGAGTTACTCGCCTTCAGTTCAGAGCGTGACACCCTGATGTCTGGAGCGGGCGGTAGTTCAGGGAACTTGCAGGGGCGTATCATCATTTTCCCGCCTCACGCAGAATGCGTACATTTCGTACGTTTCATACATATTGTATGTATCGTTAGCGTTCAAAGTTTGGCGAACATTTACGAATAATACGAAGCGAATCCAAAAAAATCCGGATTTGCTTCGGAGGAGAAAATTTCCAAGATTCGATACAAATCTACGAAGTGGCAAATAGATTCGCTCATCTCTAGCTATAGTCTATAATTGCTTTCTATGTTGGTGAAGCTGTAGATGATGTCACCTTATATGTACATTCCTGGGTATAAATAGATTGTGGGAGACATCTCAGATATTAGGTCAGCCCTCACCCATACGTTATTAAAAGTACTGTATATAACTCTAATTTTGATAATGTTTTTGTTTACTGTAGTCCATTTATTACATTTATTACATTAATCAACCACTTTTGAACTCCTTCCAACAATACTATGTCTCTCTTGCCTACTGATCGCCAAAATTGTACACATTATTAAACCAGTCATAATGTGGTAGGCTTTGGCTGACTGGTAAAATAAAAAAAATCACTGGTAAATCTGATAGACAAGATTTCAACATCGCATTCAACGTTCGCTTAGTCAAAGCATTTTGTTAATAGTGATTTAACAATGCCTTTCAAAACTCCCCATTGTAGTTAGTTAATGTTCTGCATGTCTCATTGGATTTGTAATTTAGGTTTAGGTCTAATTGTTAATTTTGAATAGCAAGTAGAGGCATACAGACCTGAATTCTGATCAGCCACATTTCATGCAGACTAAATCCGCTTCTAATAGTAATATGTAAAAAATTCAGCACTCTAGGTTCAAGTGACAGCTTGCATTTTATTAGAATTTGACATTGCATTTATACCAGAAACGTATTGTTTCTTATCCTCTAAAGATGATTAACCCAACAGAGCGCCATAATTATTTTTTAATTGTTTAAAACAATATACTGTAATAACTGGTGTGCATTAAATAAATTATAGTGTCAACTGTCAAGTTATAAATAATTAGTCAAAGTAAAATTCAAAGATGAATTGTATTAAAGCAACTCTGGACTACTCATAGACAATAAGTGCCTGTTTGTTCCGCATTTATCTTTGCAAGGACATGTCTGAATGTCCTTGCAAGTAGCAAGGAGTAGCAAACCAATTGTTAGTGACAGAGGTGCTTCCTATTGAGAAGGCAGATATTTTTTTTTTTACTGCTCCTACCTTCCTCGTTGCTTTATATGTAGCACTTAAAGAGGTTCTCCAGGAATTAAGAAAATGAAAATACATAAATATTACTTTATTATAAATATATTCCAAAATACCTTTTCGTTAGTTATAATGGCTCGTTTTGTCTGGGGAGCAATGATTAGAATAAACAAAATGGCTGCCGTCCTATTAGTCCACACAAAACCTGTCCTAATAACACAGGAGGACAAATTACTTTACAACACTGAGGTAAAAAACTGCCTCATCCTGTCTGCTGTGCTCGTCAGGGATTATGATCCTGAATACAGTTTAATTTGATATTCGGCTGAATCTTTGTGGGAATGGAGTTCTTGAGGAGAAATGAAGTACAGAAAGGATGGACAGGACAGACTGTGGTAATAGATAATGCACACAAGTGCTGCTGCTCATGAACTCCATTCCTACAGAGATTCAGCTAAAAATCTTATCTGTATTCAGGATCATAATCCCTGACAATCAGAGTAGAGAGGAGGATGAGGCAGCTCTTTACCTCAATGTTGTGAATTAACTTGTCCTCCTGTGTGATTAGGACAGGTTTTGTGTGTAGTAATAGGACAGCGGCCATTTTATTTCTCCAAATGATTGCTCCCCAGACAAAACGAGCCATTATAACTAAAGTAAGGTATTTGGGAATATATTTATAATGAAGTAATATTTAAGTATTTTCATTTTCTTATTTCCCGTAGAGCACCTTTAATGAGTAATGTACATGCAGATAAGGAAGCAGCCATGCTGCTTTCTGCTCAGGTCCTAGAGATCATGTCATCACTCGATGCTGGGTAACTGCAGAAGCTGAAGCAGATCAACTCTGCAGTGAGACCCCAGAGCTTGGATTTCCCTGTAACTGTATTGCAGTCCCAGTTACTGGACAAATCAGTAATAAATAAATTAAAAATAATAATGTTTAATGCCCCTTAAAGATCTGGGCACACAATTTGTAAAATTAAAACTAATAAATAAATTAATAAAAAAAAAAAGAAAATTAAAGAAAACAAAAGAAAACTTAGCCATAGCTTCTAGTCCCACCCGTGGAAGCTGTAAGCTATATATCCCCTATATCCAAATGACCACAATGGGAAGCAGACACAATTTAATAATTGGCTTTTAGATTCACTTTGTGCTATTTAAAAAAGAATTGGAAAAATGTGAAAAACAGATTTTCCCACTTTTTTTAATATTTCTCATGCATAAGAAACAAAAATAATTAGAAAACGCAAAATATTTCTCTCCAAGTCACTTTTCAGTCTCAATTAAGGACTCATGCACACAACTATTTTGCATTGTGTGTAATCCAAATTTTTTGCAGATTGCACATGGACCCATTAATTTCTACGGGTTCGCAAAAATTAAAAATGGACAGCACATGGATGTCATCAATCAGAATAACTCCAGGCAGTCAGAATAACTGCCTGGATCAACGGCCCTTCTCTCACTATTCATATGTCCTGTTGTGTATAAATATGTGAATCTTCAGATACTGTGTTATAACACACCCTAGGAAGAGACCTGAGTAGTCTTGAAAGGTTGCAATTTTGTCATCATCTTCTCAGTTAGCCATTAAAAGGTATCAACAACTAAGGAATCTCAATTTTATATCTTCCCTTTAAGATGGAAATGCCATTTAACTCATAGATTACATGGTTAACTAAAGGAGATTGGTTCACCAACTTTAACTTCTTTCTTTAGAATGCATTTTTAGACCAACATATATTAAAGTTTAATTAAAGTGTTCTAATTTGGCAAAGGCTAAAATACTATGTTATTCAGAAAATTCAAACTGTTTGATTAATTACCTTTCCTACAGAATGCATTGTTTGCAGCTATTTTCGATATAGGAGAGTTTTAAAGGATTTTTCCGGTAAAAATTATTTTCTGAAGCAATGACCCTGAAACAGAAGATTCATACTTACTCGTTCCATGCCACTGTGGTGGTCTGAGCTGTCTCCTTTTTCTCGAACTTCCGGTCATGGCACTGTTTACATCTGGCTGACTGTGGGCATGGTCACATGCACTGCACCAGTCAATGGTTGGCTTCAGCGGTGATGTGTCCACAAGCAGCACGTCACCACTGAAGTCAGTCATTGGCTGGAGTGGTGCATGTGACCATGCCCATGGCCAGACGGATGTGAACAGTGGAGGGACCAGAAGATGGAGAGTGCACAGGCAGCGTGGAGGATAGTAGCGACATGGAGAAGGTAAGTATAAATCTTCTGTTTCAGGCTATATGCTGTAGGAACTTGTTAAAAATCTGTTTTACGAGAAAAGACCTTTAATAATAATGCTAGTTTAAAATATCATTGAGTATAAAAGGTACAATTTATGCTGAGTAGACAAAAAGATTACAAGATACATACAGTGCCTTGCGAAAGTATTCGGCCCCCTGGAACTTTTCAACCTTTTGCCACATTTCAGGCTTCAAGCAAAAAGATATAACATTTTAAATTTTTGGTGAAGAATCAACAACAAGTGTGTCACAATTGTGAAGTGGAACGAAATTTATTGGATCATTTAAACTTTTTTGTAATAATAAAACTAAAAAGTTGGGTGTGCAAAATTATTCGGCCCCCTTGCATTAATACGTTGTTGCACCACCTTTTGCTGCGATTACAGCTGCAAGTCACTTGGGGTATGTCTCTATCAGTTTTGCACATCTAGAAACTGAAATTCTTGCCCATTCTTCCTTACAAAACAACTCGAACTCTTTGAGGTTGGATGGAGAACATTTGTGAACAGCAGTTTTCAGCTCTTTCCACATATTCTCAATTGGATTCAGGTCTGTACTTTGACTTGGCCATTCTAAGACCTGGATATGTTTATTTTTGAACCATTCCATTGTAGATTTTGCTTTATGTTTGGGATCATTGTCTTGTTGGAAGATAAATCTCTGTCCTAGTCTCAGGTCTTTTGCAGACTCCAACAGGTTTTCATCCAGAATGGTCCTGTATTTGGCTCCATCCATCTTCCCATCAATTTTAACCATCTTCCCTGTCCCTGCTGATGAAAAGCAGGCCCAAACCATGATGCTGCCACCACCATGTTTGACAGTGGAGATGGTGTGTTCAGGGTGATGAGCTGTGTTGCTTTTATGCCAAACATATCGTTTTGCATTGTTTCCAAAAAGTTTGATTTTGGTTTCATCTGACCAGAGCATCTTCTTCCACATGTTTGGTGTGTCTCCCAGGTGGCTTGTGGCAAACTGTAAAAGAGACTTTTTATGGATATCTTTGAGAAATGCCTTTCTTCTTGCCACTCTTCCATAAAGGCCAAATTTGTGAAGTGTTGGACTGATTGTTGTCCTATGGACAGACTCTCCCACCTCAGCTGTAGATCTCTGCAGTTCATCCAGAGTGATCATGGGCCTCTTGGCTGCATCTCTGATCAGTCTTCTCCTTGTTCGAGATTAAAGTTTATAGGGACGACCGGGTCTTGGTAGATTTGCAGTGGTCTGATACTCCTTCCATTTCAATATGATGACTTGCACAGTGCTCCTTGGGATGTTTAAAGCTTGGGAAATCTTTTGGTATCCAAATCTGGCTTTAAGCTTCTCCACAACAGTATCACGGACCTGCCTGGTGTGTTCCTTGGTCTTCATGATGCTCTGTGCTTTAAACAGAACCCCGAGACTATAACAGAGCAGGTGCATTTATACGGAGACTTGATTACACACAGGTGGATTCTATTTATCTTCATCAGTCATTTAGGACAACATTGGATCATTCAGAGATCCTGTCACATTCCGGCTCCTTGTTTGGCAAAAAAGTGAGCTCAATAGCCTCTAAGATTATTAGCTGGTCTTTCCTGCAAGATATGGGACTCTTTCTTCTTCAGAAAAGCAATATCTCATTTCAGAAATACAGTATAGGTGCTCTATGTTACTTCATCTTAAAACTACCAAGGTGCATGTACTGGAATCCATTAAAGAGGCTCTGTCACTAGGTTTTAACCTATGTATTTAAATACATAGGTTAAAACCCCTTGACTTCTACAGTTAGAACATACCTTTATTGCAGAGTACAGCGCAGCGGTTGTGCTGAAAAAAGACCTTTAATCTTTATGTTAATGAGCCTTCGGAGCACCGGGGGGCGGGCTCTTTCTTCCTGAGCACCGCTTCTTCACCGCCCCCCGGGTCCCGAGGCTCTCTCCGATGCCGACGTCCACGCCCCTCTGAAAATTGATTGACAGCGCTAGGCCGTTTGGCCTAGCGCTGAAATCCCGCCGGCGCATGCGCAGAAGCGCTTGCAGTGCCGAACACCGCAAGCGCTTCCATCCTTGTGCGCACGCGCCGTCACTTCGCTGAACCCGGAAGTGACGGCGCGTGCGCACAAGGATGGAAGCGCTTGCGGTGTTCGGCACGGCAAGCGCTTCTGCGCATGCGCCGGCGGGATTTCAGCTGTCAATCAATTTTCAGAGGGGCGTGGACGTCGGCATCGGGGAGAGCCTCGGGACCCGGGGGGCGGTGAAGAAGCGGTGCTCAGGAAGAAAGAGCCCGCCCCCCGGTGCTCCGAAGGCTCATTAACATAAAGTTTAAAGGTCTTTTTTCAGCACAACCGCTGCGCTGTACTCTGCAATACAGGTATGTTCTAACTGTACAAGTTAAGGGGTTTTAACCTATGTATTTAAATACATAGGTTAAAACCTAGTGACAGAGCCGCTTTAATCCTCTATACAATCGCCAAATGAGGTATGACCTGATTTTTCTTGAGTACAATAAACCCCCTCTGCTGAATACATCGGTTGATATGGTTGCCTAGACTGGATTATCTATGCCTGAAATTTGAAAAAAAAAAACTAAAGAAAAACATTCCTGCAAAAAACCCTGATGTTTTACTCATTAAACATAATCCTAAATAAGAGGAAGTATAAGTACATGTTCAGAAGTATTTTTGTGCCAAAGACCAGTGTAACCTAGGCTGTTTGTCATATAAGTATCAAGTCATTATTTTTCCTTTTTCCATCATCACATTCAATTTTTCATGATGCACTAGCAAGTGACCCATTAGACTATGCCTCTGACCATAGACTGATGGTGAGATAAACAAAGCCGGAAAAAAAAAAAAAAAAATATCTGTGCAAGATGGCAAGATCACCTCAATCCAGGAAGGAAGCTGTTCTATTTAATACCTATCTCTATACCGTGGGCATCTAACTTCAGGAGAGCAGACCCCACACATATACTGTATTGTACTGTATTCCTGCCTCGGTGTGCTATCAGGCATCAAATGAGAGGAAGAGCAAACTAAGCTATATGTATCAAGTGCTTTTAATTAGCGTGATGTGGAGTCTGCACTCATGAATTTAGATGCTCACTGGCATAGAGATAGGTACTGAATAAAATAGGTTCCCGCCTGGACTGAGGGCACCTTGTCATAGTAAGTAGACACAGATATTTTTGTTGATCAAAATATATTTGCTAAGAACCACATATTTATCATATCAAATGTGATATTAGTTTATATATTGATTTTGCATTTAGGGCCTTGAGGATGTCGTTATGTTCTGAGTTTTTCACTTTAATTGTTGCCATGTACATCGACGTATCTATTTATCAGATCGTTCAATATGTGTTTGTTTGAATAAATTTATGCACATAAAAAGTGTTGACCTACTTTAATCAACCTATTTTAAAACTACTAATGCCAGATAATTTTAGGAAATAGTTTCGGAAAGGGCAAATCCACCCAAAAATTATTTTCTGACATGTCACACACATTTGGAGGCAGGCTACATTCATAAAATCTTTGCTTTGGGACCACCAGCAATATACCTAGAGAAAGGTCTGCAGCACAAAACAGTACTCTGGAGAAATGTGATACACTGTTGTATGCCTAGTCCTGGGCCAGAGGAGACAGTGTATGCCAAAGGCATTATCTCTTTGGTGTTACATGAATCTTAGGGCCTGCACTAGGCATAAAACAGTGTACAGTATAAGTTTTTTTTCCAGAACATTCCTTTTACCTATGGTCAAAGATTTCAGTTCAATAGAAATTTCGGATACATATTAAGGAAATCACATGTTTATGTAAATAGATTTTTGTTCAGATTGTTTTGTTGTAGAGCTACAAAGATGGAAATGTCTATGTCATAATGAAATGGCTTTACACCGACTGAATATCAGATATCAGACTAGATATCAGAACTAGACTTCCCCTATAGCAACCATGGTTCCTTGTGTACTAACATTATCTCTGAGTACTCAGATACCCCCAGGACTTACAGTAGGATTAAATTGTATAAAAGCCAGACAGTCTCATGAACAGTAATCCAACACAAATATTAACACTACGTAATAGAACAGATAGAAGATGATAACAACCATTAACAAACAGGCAACCTAGTTAATGTTTTCCTAAATCCTTCAATACATCTATCCCTGAACACAAGCCCTAACCCCTAAACATCACTGACCCTCATTGTTCCTAAAATATCCCTATTGAAAGCCCTAATCTGCAAAACTGACCCTAACACAAACAAAAGGAGTTCATTGGGACCCCAGGACAAGAAAACCAAACTGAACAGAGCTGAGCTAGAATCAAGGCAAGACATATTCAAACAAAGAGAAAACTAACCACAAAATGCCAGACTCTGAACAAAAAGACTGGACCAGAATAATCACAAGAACAAAACTACAATGACAATAGGCAATCTAGGTAAGAAACAAAATATTAGCAACATACTAGGATAGTGTAGAGATGAGTGAACCAGTTTGCAACAAACCGGGTACATTACAAACTTAGATAAATTTCAGCCGCCAGATGAAACTGAATCTTTTCAGGCTTGTTTTGGACGAATCCTGTAAAACGGCATGTACCACCAATTTATTGCACATGTCAGAGGGAAAAAGCACTAGGGAGGAAGAATAAGGATGCTCACATGATCCTGAGAGGAAGTGGGGGGGTGCGCCCTGATTGTCTTACAGGCCCTTTTAGAACATCATTCTGTGTTGGGCTATGAATGAGGGTAGATGGGTCTTTCAGTGTCTGACAGAAAAACAATATTAGGGACAGTGAAAAATCACAATCAAACTTCTGTTCTACTACTGTCTAGGGACATTAAAAGGAAAAGGCTAGAATTACAAAGAAGAGGAATCATGTAGAATAGGGAGAGGCAGGGAAAGCTGTCAGCCCGGGAGTTAGGAGTGTGGAGCTAAGACTGGGTGTGCCTCCTAGCACAACTGCAGCTGCTGCAAACCTCTAATGCAACTACCTGCAAGGACATTTATTTCATTTTTCCCATTTTTACAGAAATACATTTTTGGGGGTGTTCGGTGGAATGAGCACAAAACTGTAAAAGACGTGTTTTACCATCCAGACAATAGAAACTGAAATCTCAGTGAAAACACCTGAAATACTAGTCCAAACTCCGTGTTAAGGCATCTCCACATAGTTAATTTCATTTTCTTTGTTGAAATTTTGAAAACCAGCATATATGTGTCTCACAATATGCAGGGTGGCAGACAAAAATATTTGTGATTGATAACGGGAAATATTAGGCATATATCTGTGTTGTTTCATCTCCACACAGTTCAAATTTAAAACAATGAGAAAGTTTTTAAAACAATATATATGTCTTATAATACGCAGGGTAGCGGATGGTTAACATCATTGAGTGGTAACATCAACAACTAGACCAAAATCCGTGTTGGTGCATCTTCAGGCAATGCAATTATTGATGTAGTGGGTGGGATGGTGGAAATAATTGCATAGTAGTTTGTCGACTTTTGTTTTACACTGAATTTTTTTTTTAGAATCTGCATAGTTTAACAAGCAAACGACATTCAACCTAGTGCACCACTTTTTTAATAAGTACATCGGCTTTCGCATGGTGCTGACAAGGTCCAGGAGACTGTCCTCGTATTTCAGCCATTCTTACGTGACGAGGAATGCTCTCCTGGACTTGCAGCAACAGAATGGCCTGCTGCAACAATACTTAATCAGTGAAGTTCCAACTCACTGGAATTCAACTTGCACATGTTTGAGTGTCTGTATGAACAGAGAAAAGCCAAGAATGATTTTGTCATGTGCCAGCAGGTGTTGCTTCGAGGTCAGGCAGTGGCAGCTCATTCAAGATGCCTGTCGGGTACTAAAGCCTTTCGAAGAGACAACAAAGTTTGTCAGCAGGAACAACTGCAGCATGAACGATGTCACCCCCTTATATTTATCATAGAACAGACACTGAGGCTTATGTAGAAGGTGCTAGAAGAACAACTAACGCACTTTGATGTCCACCCTATAACTGTTAGGGACCCACAAGGAGAAACTGCAATGGAGGCGGATAAGGAGCTGCTACTGCAAGAGGAGGAGTCAGAGTTAAATGAGCAAAAGGACAATGATGATTATGGCACCGTCCAGGACACCCAATCATATCAGTAGGGGCGGAGCCAGAAAGAACTGGCTCTTCTGGAATTTTGGCCAGAATTGTGAGTTGCATGCTCGCTTGCTTACGCAGTGACAGGTGTATTGTTAATATCAAGCAGTCTGAAGATAGCCATGGATAGCCATGCTTTTAGACCTTCACTATCTGTCACGTTCTGTCACTCGTTCAGAGGTATGTGCAGCCCTGAGCTTAACCCCACCTCTGACCCTGCCTACTTGCATGGCCCATCCTAGGCAATGGCGTACAACTAGTCGACAGTCCCTAGCCTAGGTACGTGCTGGGGCGTACAGGGAGGGGAACAATGAGGAGAACACAATAAACAAACAACAGAACACACACACAATATCGGGAAGTCACCAAGCCAAGATCAAACCAGGAAGTCACGTCAAAAGCCAAAGGAGCGAGCAGGAACGAAGTCAAATGAACAAGTCGAGGTCAAAACCGAGAGGTAGCAAAGTACAAAGGGATCAGACAGGGACGTAGTCAAAAACACAAGCCGAGGTCAAGTACAATAGTCACAGAAGATCACAAAGCGCAAGCACTGGAAATAAGTCCAATCACAGGCAACCTGTGGCCAGCAGGCTGCCTGTTTAAATAGGCCCAGCAGATGAGTCACGTGATGTGGCCAGCGTCACGTGACCCAAATCAGAAACCTCAATACACCTGAGCGTTACCCCCCTCTCACTGCCACCAGCAGCATTAGCAGTAGGTTCAGTCTCAACAACATGATGGTAGCAGCTTTTCCATGTGCCGCGCCAGGCTGAGGACAATCAGCAAGCCTAGAGCTCCCGCCTCAAAGCCCAGGTTGAGGCCTACCTACACTCTGGCCAGTCTCTGACGCACACACTGTTTCCTGACTGAATGGATTTCTGGGCAGGCAGATTGGAACAGTGGCCTGAACTGGCACAGCATGTTGTCTTTCTTCATGGTGGCCCAAGCCACATTAGTTATTAAAATAAAAAATCCTTATAAAACCTAAAGAAATAAAGACACAACACCAATAATTATTTTTGGAAAAATGTTGGCCGCAATGTTTTTATTAAGGGTAACCTAAAACCAGTAAATAAAAACCAATAAATAAACACCAATAAATAAATAAATATTAAAACCAATAAATTATACACCATCTTTAAACCATGAATCAGCTGAACCAGTCCACCCAGCATTAGCTGGGCGAAAAACTCCCTCTAACAAAAACATTGCGACAAATAAAAGAAGAATAATAATAAGGGAGGGAGGGTGGGCGCAGGTCTTCATCTCTTCTGCGACTAACTCCGATATCCCTCAGGAGCCATCTTTTAAAGGCCGAATCTTCCCGCCATTGAGCTGCTCCACCAATCAGCTACTTGGATTCTTCCCGCTTCAGAACCGGTCCCAGCCAGAAAATACCGCTTCGGATCCAGACAGACACCTCACAGGATCTTCTTCTTTGACAGGTAAGAACCACTGAAATAAAAAAGGAGGGGGAGGGAGAAACCAACACCACCACTACCTGCCAAATATAATAAAATAACCAAAATTGACACTACCCCTTTAAACCAATAATTAACTCATAAATGACAGTGGCTGAGCCACCATGATTCCCCCAAGCTATGGCTATGGGGGCCCCTGCCATTCTTGCTCAGCTTCCAGTATTATGTCAGAGATGGTTTTCAGTGCCACAGGGGGTGTTGTAACAGACCAACTTGCCCTCCTCCATTGTCCAAAACATCACTTTTGTCAAAATTAAATACACCTAGATACTGGAGGGTTTTCACACTCCTCTGTCTGAGGGTGATAAATAGATACCGTGTTTCCCCGAAAGTAAGGCCCTGTCTTACATTAAATTTACCCCCAAAAGTCCCACCCTGCCTTACTTTCGGGGAGGCCTTACATTAGACAAAAAAAAATGACACTTTTTTTAACAATAAAATTGACATTTAATAACAGGCTGAACAGTATGGCCAAACAAATAAACAAATGTCTCAAGAATATCTTGCTACGGTACTACCGTTTTAATACGGTATTTCCATGTATAACATGCAAATAATGAACAATGAACAGTCAGGAACAGTCTCAATACCGTATGTAACCCTGTAACACAAAGCAAGATTATTCAATGACAACCATGTCATCCTCTTCTGGAACATCATCAAACACATCCAAATGTTGAGGTTCCTCTGGAATAGCTTGGGACTCAAGTTCCTGCAGAATCATGGGCCCATATCTGTCATGTGTAGCCACGGCACTGTCCAGAAATGAGCAAGTCTTGTCCAGGTAGCCAACTCGTAGGGCATTTTGAATGCAAGTGTCCGTGATCTTAGCCCATGAATTCTTGACCCAGTTCACAATCTCCGGCAGTTTAGGCTTCACAAAGTTCCCACGGACATTCCTCTCCATTCTGTTCTCAATGTAATCATTGATCTCAGCACGGAGATTGTCCTTGAAGGGCTTGTTAATGGCGATGTCGAGAGTCTGGAGATACGCCGTCATCCCTGCAGGAATCATGATCTGGTCAATTCTCCGCTCATGAAGGAAGTTTTTCATGTCCTTGGCACGGTGTGTGCTGGCTGCGTCCCAGATCAACATTCCTCTTTGGGTGCCTCGCATAACAAGCGGCAGCATTAGATCAAGCCACTTCCTTATAACCGCCTGTGTGGCCCAGGATTTCTCACTTTCCAGCACATAAATGCCGGAAACCCTTTCAATTTTGTCCTTCTTGCCCTTTGCAATCAGTAACGGTGGGACTTTAGTGCCATCCAGACGAATAGCAAGGATACAGGTGACACGGGCACTTTCATACGCGGTGGAGGGTACGTACACGGAGGAGGCACCTCGTTGCTCAATGGTGGTTTGAGCTGCTTGACCCATGAACACTGCGGTCTCATCCATGGCAATCATGTTGGCAAGACTGTATTGTGAGAAGTCTGTGTCATCCACAAACTTCTTGTAGGCAAAAGCACGCTTAATAACCTCCGCATCCTCCAGCCTAAAGAGTGTAGTGGATCTTCTCAGTGACAGGTCATTGCGCTCAAGAAAGTTATCCACCCAGTGCTGTGACGCCTTGAATTCCTCAGTGGAAATGTCAAACTGAGGGGCCACTGCAAGGGCGTATTCCTGGATCTGAGCCCTGGTCACCACCAATGTCTTTGCTCTCCTGTCAGCGACCCACTCAGAGACCAGGCTTTCC
The DNA here is from genome assembly GCA_900303285.1 of Rhinella marina. Classification (NCBI taxonomy): domain Eukaryota; kingdom Metazoa; phylum Chordata; class Amphibia; order Anura; family Bufonidae; genus Rhinella; species Rhinella marina. Next base: position 67,210 of record ONZH01020480.1, read on the forward strand.
AGCTCGGTGTACTTTGGTTGGCGACCACATCCAACTTTCCGCATTTTGCCTTTCCGGTCTCTGCTAGTTCAGTGAGGTGATCATAATCAGCTCTCCATTTGCGCACCAAACGTTCAGTCAGCATTTTCTGCTTGCAGAATTCAGCAAGATTTTTGCCCCGGGATTCTTCCACTATCCTTTTTTGTACTCCACGGAGTAGCTCTTTCTTTTGCCTGAACCGGAAGTGCTCATCTGGGGGTAAAAATATACTGTACGGTATCAGCATTGTTTCTGGTACAGTATCCCCTGCAGCTCCCCCATCCCTGTGTGCATGATCCCCTGCAGCTCCCCATCCCTGTGTGCATGATCCCCTGCAGCTCCCCCATCCCTGTGTGCATGATCCCCCTGCAGCTCCCCCATCCCTGTGTGCATGATCCCCTGCAGCTCCCCCATCCCTGTGTGGCATGATCCCCTGCAGCTCCCCCATCCCTGTGTGCATGATCCCCCTGCAGCTCCCCCATCCCTGTGTGCATGATCCCCCTGCAGCTCCCCCATCCCTGTGTGCATGATCCCCTGCAGCTCCCCATCCCTGTGTGCATGATCCCCCTGCAGCTCCCCCATCCCTGTGTGCATGATCCCCTGCAGCTCCCCCATCCCTGTGTGCATGATCCCCTGCAGCTCCCCCATCCCTGTGTGCATGATCCCCTGCAGCTCCCCCATCCCTGTGTGCATGATCCCCTGCAGCTCCCCCATCCCTGTGTGCATGATCCCCCTGCAGCTCCCCCATCCCTGTGTGCATGATCCCCTGCAGCTCCCCCATCCCTGTGTGCATGATCCCCTGCAGCTCCCCCATCCCTGTGTGCATGATCCCCTGCAGCTCCCCATCCCTGTGTGCATGATCCCACTGCCACCATGTGCCCATGTGCTGCCACCACCCACACGCAGCCCCATACACACACCCTTACGATCTCCTCTGCGGTGACGGTGGGAGCCTTCTGCTGCAGGGGACGCTGGCCAATCAGCTGCGAGCCTGCAGGGCCGTGACGTCGCGGCTGATCGGCCAATCAGAGCTCGAGCTGATGGCCAATCAGCTTCGAGCTGCAAGGACAGTGACAGGGACGGTGAATGGTGGAGCCGGCCCAGAGGCGTAGCTAGAGGTTCAGCACAGGGGGGGCGAAAATACTTGAGTGGGCCCCCCACTTATTGGCTTCCCAAACGCACGTTTCCAACTTCACAGGCACATACTACTAGTTGTGGTTATAATATTGTATTAGAAAGATGACTATATAAACTGCAAGATCGTCTATGCTGCTAAGTACAGTACAATAGACTTTCTACATACCCTAGTCTAAATACTCTACCACATAATGCAGGAAAATATAGGATTAATAGGAGTAAAAAACAAGGGGACTCCTATGTTAAAGGAAACGTGTCCCCAGTTTTTACATCACTCCCCTGCCCCCATCAGACCTCAGATCAACAGAATGTGCCCCCATCAGACCTCAGATCAGCGTATTGTGCCCCCATCAGTCCTCAGATCAGCGTATTGTGCCCCCATCAGACCTCAGATTAGCATATTGTGCCCCATCAGACCTCACATCAGCCTACTGTGCCCCTATCAGACCTCAGATTAGCGTATTGTGCCCCATCAGACCTCACATCAGCCTACTGTGCCCCCATCAGACCTCAGATTAGCGTACTGTGCCCCCATCAGACCTCAGATCAGCGTACTGTGCCCCCATCAGACCTCACATCAGCCTACTGTGCCCCCATCAGACCTCAGATCAGCGTACTGTGCCCCCATCAGACCTCAGATCAGCCCACTGTGCCCCCATCAGACCTCAGATCAGCGTACTGTGCCCCCATCAGACCTCAGATCAGCGTACTGTGCCCCCATCAGACCTCAGATCAGCGTACTGTGCCCCCATCAGACCTCAGATCAGCGTATTGTGCCCCATCAGACCTCACATCAGCCTACTGTGCCCCCATCAGACCTCAGATTAGCGTATTGTGCCCCATCAGACCTCACATCAGCCTACTGTGCCCCCATCAGACCTCAGATTAGCGTATTGTGCCCCATCAGACCTCACATCAGCCTACTGTGCCCCCATCAGACCTCACATCAGCCTACTGTGCCCCCATCAGACCTCAGATCAGCGTATTGTGCCCCCATCAGACCTCAGATCAGCCCACTGTGCCCCCATCAGACCTCAGATCAGCGTACTGTGCCCCCATCAGACCTCAGATCAGCGTACTGTGCCCCCATCAGACCTCAGATCAGCGTATTGTGCCCCATCAGACCTCACATCAGCCTACTGTGCCCCCATCAGACCTCAGATTAGCGTATTGTGCCCCATCAGACCTCACATCAGCCTACTGTGCCCCCATCAGACCTCAGATTAGCGTATTGTGCCCCATCAGACCTCAGATCAGCCTACTGTGCCCCCATCAGACCTCACATCAGCCTACTGTGCCCCCATCAGACCTCAGATCAGCGTATTGTGCCCCCATCAGACCTCAGATCAGCCCACTGTGCCCCCATCAGACCTCAGATCAGCGTACTGTGCCCCCATCAGACCTCAGATCAGCGTACTGTGCCCCCATCAGACCTCAGATTAGCGTATTGTGCCCCATCAGACCTCAGATCAGCCTACTGTGCCCCCATCAGACCTCACATCAGCCTACTGTGCCCCCATCAGACCTCAGATCAGCGTATTGTGCCCCCATCAGACCTCAGATCAGCCCCACTGTGCCCCCATCAGACCTCAGATCAGCGTACTGTGCCCCCATCAGACCTCAGATCAGCGTACTGTGCCCCCATCAGACCTCACATCAGCCTACTGTGCCCCCATCAGACCTCAGATCAGCGTATTGTGCCCCCATCAGACCTCAGATCAGCGTATTGTGCCCCCATCAGACCTCAGATCAGCGTATTGTGCCCCATCAAACCTCAGATCATGGTATTGTGCCCCCATCAGACCTCAGATCAGCTTAATGTGCCCTCATCAGACCTCAGATCAGCGTATTGTGCCCCATCAAACCTCAGATCTGCATATTGTGCCCCCATCAGACCTCAGATCAGCGTATTGTGCCCCCATCAGACCTCAGATCAGCCCAGCCACATAAGATAAAAATAAAAAACCTCTCTTACCTGTTCTGCGCTGCGGCTGCCCTCCGGTCCACGCTCCGCTCTCTTCCCTGGCCCGCGCACACTATGACCTGACGCTGCGTGCAGCGTCAGGTCATAGTGCGCGCCGCCAGGGAAGAGAGCAGAGCACGGACCGGAGGGCAGCCGCAGCGCAGAACAGGTAAGTAAGATTTTTTTATTTTTATGGGCCCCCTTGAGTCACTGGGCCCGGAGCCGTCGCCCCCCCTGCCCCCCCGGTAGCTACGCCACTGAGCCGGCCACAAGAAGCCCGCAGGCAGGCGAGTATGAACACATTCCCCAGCCACCCCCCACCATAGACGGCCTTACATTCCTCACAGACCCCCCCCGATAGCGGCCTTACAATCGGGGGGTGCCTTACATTGGAGAACCCTGGGCACCCCCCTACCCTGCCTTACTTTCGGGGGGGTCTTATATTCGGGGAAACACGGTATCACCTTGCTGAGGTTGCCACATCTTTCTACTGTTGCTGTCTGCTTGCTTGCTGTCCTGCCTACGATCAGTTTGCCTGCCTACCTTCATGTTCTGTATGGTTGCAGCTGCTGTCTCCATCATGCCACCGCAGCCATCATGTCACTGCTGCAGCCTGCCAACCATCATGTTCTGCACGACTGCTGCTGCCTCCATCATGCCACTGCCGCCATTATGCCACTGCTGCTGTCTGCCTATCAGTGGCGTAGCTATAGGGGTCGCAGCGGTCGCAGTTGCGACCGGGCCCCTAAGCCAGGGGGGCCCCGAGGGCCCCCCTTGCCACTTGCAGGGCCGCTATGCCAATTAGCCAGGTGCGGCGCGGCCCTGCGCACAGATGGGGCGGCGGCGGGGCAGAGGGAGATGAGCGCTTCCATTGTGGAAGCGCTCATCTCCATAGTCATCTGTATCGCCGTCCTCAGGACGGCGATACAGATGCATGTATTCTACTGCGGGGCAGGGGAGGGAGAGGCGTCTCCCCTGCTCGTTCCTCTGATAGGCTGCAGGCACTAGGCCTGCAGCCTATCAGAGGCCGGCTCAGGCGGCGCGATGACGTCATCGCGCCACCTGAGCCGTACAGCCCGGGACACAGGCCGGAAGAGGCCTGCATCGCATCGCTGCCGGCTCCATGGAGGTAAGTATTAGTGTTTATTTTTTTTTTATTGTAGCACGGACCGGAGCTCTATTGGGGCATATGGGGGCATTTTTACTGGCACATGGGGGCATTTTACTGGAACTGGGGGCATTTTTACTGGCACATGGGGGCACTGGGGGCATTTTTACTGGCACATGGGGGCACTGGGGGCATTTTTACTGGCACATGGGGGCACTGGGGCATTTCACTGGCACTGGGGGCATTTTTACTGGCACATGGGGGCACTGGGGGCATTTTTACTGGCACTGGGGCATTTTTTACTGGCACATGGGGGCACTGGGAGCATTTTTACTGGCACTGGGGGCATTTTTTACTGGCACATGGGGGCACTGGGGCATTTTTACTGGCACATGGGGGCATCTGGGGGCATTTTACTGGCACTGGGGGCATTTTTACTGGCACATGGGGGCACTGGGGGCATTTTTACTGGCACATGGGGGCACTGGGGCATTTTTACTGGCACTGGGGGCATTTTTACTGGCACATGGGGCACTGGGGGCATTTTACTGGCATTGGGGGCATTATTACAAGCACTGGGGCCATTTTTACTGGCACATGGGGGCACTGGGGCATTTGTTACTTGCACTGGGGGTATTTCTTACTGGCACATGGGGACACTGGGGGCCATTTCTTACTGGCACTGGGGGCATTTCTTACTGGCACTTGGGGGCATTTCTTTATGGCATGGGGGCATTTTTACTGGCACTGGGGGCATTTTTCTGGCACATGGGGGCACTGAGGCATTTCTTACTGGCACATGGGGGCACTAAGGGCATTTCTTACTGGCACATGATTTTGGGGGGAATCACTGGGGGGAACTTCTGGCGCATTACTGGGGCATTTCTTACTGGCACATAAATTGGAGGGCATCTATGGGTGGGGAGCACTTCTTACTGGCACATTATTGGGGTGAAATTTTGAGGGCACTTCTTACTGGCACATTGGAAGCATTATTACTTCTGGGGCACAGTGGGGACATTAGTACTGTTGGGAGCACTATTACTAACAAGTGCACTCTAGCAGAGAATTATTAGTTGGGACTTTGGGGGCACTATTACTGTGAGGGGCACTATTACTGTTGGGAGCATTATTACTGTGGGGGGCACTATTACTGTGGGGGGCACCCTGGCACAGTATCAGCGCAGTTATTTCTGGGGGACGTTATGCTGACACTATTACTGTCAGGGACACTTTTTGCTGGGCGCAGTTATTTTAGGACACTGTGTGCCAATAATTATTGAAGGGCACTATCTGTGTGGTACTAGTGGCACAGTACTGGGGGTGGTAGGATGATTTGTCCAGAAGACGGGAGGATGATGGAAAAGTAGTAAACTAAGATTTTTTTCTGTCAAACTGCAGAGATGAGAAATGGCTGAAAAATGGCGTCTGGTCTGAAAGGAGAAGATGAGGAAAGAGAAGATCTACATCAGAGATGTGACTGAATGTACGAGGTATGGGGCGCTGTATTAGGCTACATTCACACGAACATTGTGTTTTGCAGTCTGCAAATTGCGGATCCACAAAAAAAGGATGATGTTCCGTATGGCATCCGTTTTTTTGCAGATCCACTGTAACAATGCCTATCCTTGTCCGCAAATGGTCAAAAATAGGAATGGACATACAGATGTGGACAGCACACACTGTTCATTTAAGTGAATGGGACCACATCTGAGCCTCAAAATATGCAGATCGGAGGCTGAAAAAACAACTGTGGTGTGAATGTAGCCTTACCCTGTATGTTCTGTAGTGATATACGTAATGTTAGGAGGGAAAAGGTTAGGGTGAGAATTTGGCATGGGGGGTGGTTCAGCAGAAAAGCTAGGTGCACCAGCGCTGGGGGGGGGCCCAAGCTGAACTCTTGCACCAGGGCCCATGAGCCTTTAGCTACGCCCCTGCTACCTATCATCATCTTCCATAAGGCTGCTGCTGGCTGCCAACATGTACCATATACCATAGCTACTGCTGCTGCCGCCGCCACTTAAGCTGCTGCTCCTCACTGCTAATCTCCCACTGCCACTACTATGAACACTATGCATCTGCCACTACTATCACTACCACCACGACTACCACCACTACTATTACTACTCATAGACAGCCGACCTACTGCATTTTATCTTCCATGCTATACTGTTTCTGCTGCCACTACTATTGCAGCCGCTTGCCAATATATCCTTACCCTTTCCACATTCACACTGCAGTACTGCTGCTCTCAATTAAAAGGACACATTTTTATAGGCTCATTCACAAAGGAGCCACTTTTTCTTCTGATAATTAACACTTGTGCGTGTCGTATGGGCGGGCATTACCTTATAGGGGTTATCCAACACCAACAAATCCCCCCCCCCATATGTCAGGCCCTTCACGGTGATTCTATTTACCTGGCTCCCCGCTCCCAGCGCCGACGCAGACGCTTCTCCCTGTGCGCAGCTGAAAACATCCGCTGTCGGGGTGGGGTTGGGGGAGCAGCCGATGGCAGGCAGTGACGGGGATGAGCCTCTCTGGCATAATAATAAACCAGTTCAGGGGAATAATCCCAAGAGCTCTTTTGAAATCCAACCTGGTATTTCATTTTCTCTCCCACCATCATAATTAACATAGGTTTTTGCCCAGGAGTGACCCTGAAAAATTGCACTTTTGGTTTAGGGCCTGTTACTGCTGGCAGCAGTTCCAGAAAGCTCAGGAGCTCTCTGGGTACAATGGGGCTGGTGGGCATTCTGTTAACCTCCAGCAATCCCAGATCCAGAGAACTTCCACAGGCTGTTCTGTGCCGGAACATCCTGCTGGAACTATTGCCAGCAGTGTAAAACAGGCCTTAATGCTGAAAATTAGTGGGCAACACATGGATGGTGTGGTGATATGTACTGGAAAGCTGGAAGGGGTGTGTATCTCACTCAGGTTTCTCAACTGGGTGAGATGAATAAAATCCAGGTAGACGGTGCTGGCTTCAGCAAACTTAGTTGCTGTTGCTATTTTGATAGTAATAGCTGGGCTGGATTTTATTTGGGTTGGGAAGGTAGGTCGGCAGTGGGACCTTTCCAACCCACCCAATTCCAGGGCATGTCTTTTCTCTGGCCTGAGGAGATCCCAGGTGAGGCCAGCTGGTGTAATCTGGGAGGGATAAGTAATCCTCCAGTGTGTCAGTCTGGGGAGAGGCACTGACCTTGAGAGAGGGTGAAGCCAGTGAGGCTTGGTGTGGTCTCAGCCAGGTGGGCTGAAGGGGACCACAGGCTACGTATAGCCATATCTCTTCCGAGACTCTGAATTTGTATGGAGGTCACGGCCCGGAAGCGGCTGACCCAGACGGCTGAGGGAAGCCGCAACAAAAGCTGCTTGTGAACAGCGTCTTATTAAAGGTGAGATAGGGAAACCTATGTCTAGCCAGAGCCTAGCCGGGCAGGCATTTTGGTTTATTATTTGTTTTGTGTTGAGTGCTGGTACCAATAAAATAGAGTTGGACCTGGAAAACCTCGTATTTATGAAGAAATTGTGTGATGTGACCCCCTGAGCGTATACGATCCCTTACAATGGGTACAAGAGGAAAAAATTTCAGCGGGAAAAAATCTTGCTTAAAAGTGTTTGCATCTTATAATCTGCAGTTAGTGAGATCCAGCATGGCCAGACCTGACTGCTTCCTTAATGATGCGGCAGAGCGCACATACAGTACAGCGCTTTTAGGGATCAATGATAGAGCTGTGACAATCTCTTTCTAACAAAGATAGAAACAGTCCTTAACCTTTCCAATTGTTCTGCTAGATTTTTATCAAGCTGGCAGCTCAAGTCGGATATCTTTTCTGAAGCAGCTCAGGGGGCATGTCCTTTCTGCTGCAGCTGTCTCCCTATCACAGCTCAGGAGGCATTTGAGGGATTAATGCGTAGTAATACTTTTTTTTTAACAAAAAATGTATGGAATTCTGTGCTACTGGGTGTACCAAGGAAGGAGGGAGGGAAGGGCATTATATATACCCAGTAATACAGAAGAAGGCATTGTATACTAGTACTATGGGTGGCACTATAAGGCAGGAATTATCTGCTGGCACTACAAGGGGGTATTATACATATACTGGCACCACTGGGGAGGCATTTGCAGTGTCCAGGTTTGGGGTGGTCTCAACGCTAGGCTGGGACCCCTGGACACCGTCGAGGTATAAACACATGTTGCTGCACTCCGGAAAGGATGGTAAGGCGTGGTGCACCCCGATGGGATATAAGTCCAGAGAGTCAGGGTCTGCAGTAAACCAGGGTGCTTCTTTATTGGAGGAATTCAATATAGGCAAGGGATTGGGCTGGCTTCTCCAGTCTCCTCCTGGGCAGAAGAAGGGTTTGATGCTGAGGAAAGGCCTAAGCTAGCTGTCCCTCTCTCTCTTCAGAAGGCTTGCATCCTGGTCAAGGGCCCACAGTCTGTAGCTCAGTAGTCCGGGTAGCAACTTGGTCACAGGGCTAGTGACCCATGGTCTATGGCTCCGCGTCCCCATCTTAGCGTCTTCTTCTGGTCCCTCAGTAGTCCTGCAGAGTCCAAGCACTGGTCCCTAACTACAGAACACTAGCGGCTCTAACTGTTCTCCTTATATACAGTTTTTGCTAGACTGGAACCTTCTAGTGGGAGTGGTGGAGTGGAGAAACTCAGCAAAAACAGATACAATGCTTCAGTTCAATGGCAATGACACAGCAGGTGTTCCTGACAAAAACAAGTTTTCAGACATAACAACATAGCTAAAACCAGACATTTAAAAGGTCAGGCTGTCTGCTTTTTGGTGGTAAACAAGTCTGGGGTTTTCCCTCCAAAACAAGGTGGTAAACAAGTCTAGTTTTTTCCCTCCAAAACATGGTCTTCTTTAAACCTTATGGCAGCTGTGGAAAATTACCAGCTTCACAATCCAATCCCTAACAGTCTCTCAGTATTCATTTAACCCTTTCCACAGTGCCATTTAAGTACAGTGATAATGAA